>SJYA01000115.1:1181710-1382818 GCA_006410615.1 Neotragus moschatus
TGTGGCTCAGATCATGAACTCCTTATTGTCAAATCCAGACCTAAATTGAAGAAAGTAGGGAAAACCACTAGACCATTCACATATGACCTAAATCAAATCCCTTATGATTATACAGCGGAAGTGAGAAATAGATTCAAGAATTAGATCTGATAGACAGAGTGCCTGAAAAGCTATGGATGGAGGTTTGTAACATTGTACAGGAGGCATGCATCAAGACCATCATCAGGAAAAAGAAATGCAAAAAGGCAAAATGGTTGTCTGAGGAGGCCTTACAAACAGCTGAAAAAGAAGAGACGTGAAAGGAAAAGGAGAAAAGGAAAGATATACCCATATGAATGCGGAGTTCCAAAGACTAGCAAGGAGAGATAAGAAAGCCTTCCTCAGCAATCAATGCAATGAAATAGAGGAAAACAATAGAATGGAAAAGACTAGAGATCTCTTCAAGAAAATTAGAGATACCAAGGGAACATTTCATGCAAAGATGGGCTCAATAAGGACAGAAATGGTATGGACCTAACAGAAGCAGAAGATATTAAAAAGAGGTGCCAAGAATACACAGAACTATACTAAAAAAAGATCTTCATGACCCAGATAACCATGACGATGTGATCACTCACCTAGAGCCAGACATCTTGGAATGTGAAGTCAAGTGGGCCGTAGGAAGCATCACTACAAACAAAGCTACTGGAGCTTTGTGGAATTCCAGTTGAGCTTTTTCAAATCCTAAAAGATGATGCTGTGAAAGTGCTGCACTCAATATGCCAGCAAACATGGAAACTCAGCAGTGGCCACAGGACTGGAAAAGGTCAGTTTTCATTCCAATCCCAAAGAAAGGCAATGCCAAAGAATGTTCAAACTACCACACAATTGCACTCATCTCACACGCTAGCAAAGAAATGCTCAAAATTCTACAAGCCAGGCTTCAACAGTACATGAACCATGAACTTCCAAATGTTCAAACTGGATTTAGAAAAGGCAGAGGAACCAGAAAACAAATTGCCAACGTCCGTTGGATCATCAAAATAGCAAGAGAGTTCCAAAAAAACATCTATTTCTGCTTTATTGACTATGCCAAAGCCTTTGACTATGTGGATCACAACAAACTGCTGAAAATTCTTACAGAGATGGAATACCAGACCACCTTACCTGCCTCCTGAGAAATCTGTATGCAGGTCAGGAAGCAAAAGTTAAAACCAGAAGTGGAACAACAGACTGGTTGTAAATTGGGAAAGTAGTACATCAAGGCTGTATATTGTCACCTTGCTTATTTAACTTACATGCAGAGTATATCATGCGAAATGCCATGCTAGATGAAGCACAAGCTGGAATCAAGACTGCTGGGAGAAATATTAACCTCAGATATGCAGATGACACCACCCTTATGGCAGAAAGCGNGTACATCAAGGCTGTATATTGTCACCTTGCTTATTTAACTTACATGCAGAGTATATCATGCGAAATGCCATGCTAGATGAAGCACAAGCTGGAATCAAGACTGCTGGGAGAAATATTAACCTCAGATATGCAGATGACACCACCCTTATGGCAGAAAGCGAAGAACTAAAGAGCCTCTTCATGAAAGTGAAAGAGGAGAGTGAAAAAGCTGGCTTAAAGCTCAACATTCAGAAAACGAAGATCATGGCATCAAGTCCCATCACTTCAAGGCAAATAGATGGGGAAACAGTGGAAACAGTGTCAGACTTCATTTTCTTGGGCTCCAAAATCACTGTGGATGGTAACTGCAGCCATGAAATTATGTGATGCATGCTCCTTGAAAGAAAAGTTATGACCATCCTAGACAGCACATTAAAAAGAAGAGACATTACTTTGCCAACAAAGCTTTGTCCAGTCAAAGCTATTTTTTCTAGTAGTCACGGATGTGACTCACATCTATGGATGTGAGAGTTGGTCCATAAAGAAAACTGAGTGACCAAGAATTGATGCTTTTGAACTGTGGTGTTGAAGACTCTTGAGTCCCTTGGACTGCAAGGAGATCCAACCAGTCCATCCTAAAGGAAATCGGTCCTGAATATTCTTTGGAAGGACTGATGTTAAAGCTGAAATTCCAATACTGTGGCCACCTGATGCAAAGAGCTGACTCATTTGAAAAGACCCTGATCCTGGGTAAGATTGTAGGCAGGAGGAGAAGGGGATGACAGAGGATGAGATGGTTGTATGGCATCATTGACTTGATGGACATGAGTTTGAGCAAGCTTTGGGATTTGGTGATGGACAGAGAAGCCTGGTGTGCTGCAGTCCATGGGGTCACAAAGAGTCAGACACTACTGAGCGACTGAATTGAACTGAACTGACTGAGCATAAAAGTCAGAAGGCGTGCGCTTATGCTTTACCATACATACACAGCTATGTGACCTTAGATCATTTAAACACCATGGGCCTCACCACATGTACCTGTTTTGAAAATTAAAGTATGAACCAGATTAGAGATATTTAAAGTGTGCTCCAAAGAACCTCTAGTGTTCTGGGGATTCAGCTATGTGGATCATTAGAACAGGAAGAAGAATGAGAGGGAGAGGTGATGACCTGAGCCCCTTTACCAGTTTCAGCTATATACAGTGAACTGCCTCAGAAGAATTTTTCTGGAATTTCATAAGTTAAAGAAAAAAAAAAGTTTGCACGAGAAGTTTGCTGACTTAAGTTTGAGAAAAGTATTAGAGATCAGTTTGAGACCCATTCCTGTCTAAAAGTCTCTTTAGAAGGCAGAAGACTCAATAAAATTATGCTTTCACAAAATGATTATTGAGCACCTACTGTGGGCCAACTTTGCTGATAAAAGAGGCAGATCTGCCCTTGTGGAAGTCATATTCCAAATGTAATTTTTAATATAGCATTGCCAAAAATTCATTGATGAATAGAGGCTTAACTCATTTAATTCTATGTAAGACTGAAAATAATTCAGCATTTCCTGAGCACTTACTATCAAATCCTTAAGACTTATGGTAGATAGTACAGAAGGTAAACATCCAAATTCAGCAGCTATTGAGCACATACTGTATGTCAGGCACTGTGTGACAGACTAGCAGTCTTCATTTCCACCCCAGGGGCTTCTCAGTTACTTGCCTTGTGCGTAACCAGTGAACACTGTCAAGAACACAGCCTGACTCCTGCTCCAACCTGCTACCACAATCAGCTGGATTTGGTCTTAAACCTACTCATACCTTTTGAACTTGTTATTGTCATTAAATTATCTAATTAAATATTATGTAGGTTAGCAAAAAAAAAAAAAGAAAGAAAATGTTTTCATTTTTAAAAATAACTTCTAAATAGAATGTTTTGAGAAAGTTCCATAGAGACATTTCACTTGAGGGAAAAAAAAAAATGTTCAGTACAGTATGGATAAGCAACTTTAAAATATTAGTGAAAAAAGCTTAAAAACTGTAAAGCATTTTGCATTCACACTTTCACAGGTTTCTTTAAATTCTTGCTCTCCTTTAAAGAAACCCAAATTGGAGATTGTAGAGGACCCGTGATGACATTTGTAAGGCCTCCTCAGGCAGCCATTTTGCCTTTTTGAGTTTCTTTTTCTTGAGGATGGTCTTGATCCCTGTCTCCTGTACAATGTCATGAACCTCTGTCCATAGTTCATCAGGCACTCTATCAGATCTAGTCCCTTAAATATATTTCTCACTTCCACTGTATAATCGTAAGGGATTTGATTTAGGTCATACGTGAATGGTCTAGTGGTTTTCCCTACTTTCTTCAATTTAGGTCTGGATTTGACAATAAGGAGTTCATGATCTGAGCCACAGTCAGCTCCTGGTCTTGTTTTTGTTGACTCTATAGAGCTTCTCCATCTTTGGCTGCAAAGTATATAACCAATCTGATTTCAGTGTTGACCATCTGGTGATGTCCATGTGTAGAGTCTTTTCTTGTATTGTTGGAAGAGGGTATTTGCTATGACCAGTGCATTCTCCTGGAAAAACTCTATTAGCTTTTGCCCTGCTTCATTCTATAGATTACTGAAAAAGCAAGAGAATTCCAGAAAAACATCGATTTCTGCTTTATTGACAATGCCAAAGCCTTTCACTGTGTGGATCACAATAAACTTTGGAAAATTCTTTAAGAGATGGGAATACCAGACCACCTGACCTGCCTCCTGAGGAATCTGTATGCAGGTCAGGAAACAAGTTAGAACTGGACATGGAACAACAGACTGGCTCCAAATTGGGAATGGAGTATGTCAANTCATTTTTAAAAATAACTTCTAAATAGAATGTTTTGAGAAAGTTCCATAGAGACATTTCACTTGAGGGAAAAAAAAAAATGTTCAGTACAGTATGGATAAGCAACTTTAAAATATTAGTGAAAAAAGCTTAAAAACTGTAAAGCATTTTGCATTCACACTTTCACAGGTTTCTTTAAATTCTTGCTCTCCTTTAAAGAAACCCAAATTGGAGATTGTAGAGGACCCGTGATGACATTTGTAAGGCCTCCTCAGGCAGCCATTTTGCCTTTTTGAGTTTCTTTTTCTTGAGGATGGTCTTGATCCCTGTCTCCTGTACAATGTCATGAACCTCTGTCCATAGTTCATCAGGCACTCTATCAGATCTAGTCCCTTAAATATATTTCTCACTTCCACTGTATAATCGTAAGGGATTTGATTTAGGTCATACGTGAATGGTCTAGTGGTTTTCCCTACTTTCTTCAATTTAGGTCTGGATTTGACAATAAGGAGTTCATGATCTGAGCCACAGTCAGCTCCTGGTCTTGTTTTTGTTGACTCTATAGAGCTTCTCCATCTTTGGCTGCAAAGTATATAACCAATCTGATTTCAGTGTTGACCATCTGGTGATGTCCATGTGTAGAGTCTTTTCTTGTATTGTTGGAAGAGGGTATTTGCTATGACCAGTGCATTCTCCTGGAAAAACTCTATTAGCTTTTGCCCTGCTTCATTCTATAGATTACTGAAAAAGCAAGAGAATTCCAGAAAAACATCGATTTCTGCTTTATTGACAATGCCAAAGCCTTTCACTGTGTGGATCACAATAAACTTTGGAAAATTCTTTAAGAGATGGGAATACCAGACCACCTGACCTGCCTCCTGAGGAATCTGTATGCAGGTCAGGAAACAAGTTAGAACTGGACATGGAACAACAGACTGGCTCCAAATTGGGAATGGAGTATGTCAAGGCTGTATATTGTCAACCTGCTTATTTAACTTATATGCAGAGTACATCATGAGAAACTCGGGGCTGGATGAAGCACAAGCTGGAATCATGAGAAACTCGGGGCTGGATGAAGCACAAGCTGGAATCAAGAGAGGAGAAACATCAATGACCTCAGATATGCAGATGACACCACTTTTATGGCAGAAAGTGAAGAGGAACTAAAGAGCCTCTTGATGAAAGTGAAAGAGGAGAGTGAAAAAGTGGCTTAAAGCTCAACATTCAGAAAACGAAGATCATGGCATCTGGTCTCATCACTTCATGGCAAGTAGATGGGGAAACAGTGAAAACAGTGTCAGACTTTATTTTGAGGGGACTCCAAAATCACTGCAGATGGTGACTGCAGCCATGAAATTAAAAGACGCTTACTCCTTGGAAGGAAAGTTATGACCAACCTAGATAGCATATTAAAAAAACGGAGACATTACTTCGCCAACAGACGTCTGTCTCATCAAGTCTATGATTTTTCCAGTAGTTAGGTATGGATGTGAGAGCTGGACTATGGAGAAAGCTGAGCACAAAAGAACTGATGTGTTTGAACTGTGGTGTTGGAGAAGACTCTTGAGAGTTCCTTGGACTGCACAGAGATCCAACCAGTCCATCTTAAAGAGATCAGTCCTGAGCGTTCATTAGAAGGACAGATGTTGAAGCTGTAACTTCAATACTTTGGCCACCTGATGTGAAGAGCTGACTCATTTGAAAAGACCCTGATGCTGGGAAAGATTGAAGGCAGAAGGAGAAGGGGAAGACAGAGGATGAGATGGTTGGGTGGCATCACTGGCTCAATGGATATGAGTTTGAATAAACTCCAGGAGTTGGTGATGGACAAGGAGGCCTGGCATGCTGTGGTCAATGGGGTCATGAAGTGTCGGACATGACTGAGAGATTGAACTTACTGAACTGACATGATGACATTATGAACAAGGACCTATCAGACACAAAGCCAACATGTCTCATTCAAATATGTCTTGTTTGTGTTTTTAAAAAGGTGAAAAATGTGTTTTGCTACATATTAAAATAAACTTTATTGGGGTATAATTTACATGTAATAAATGAACCCATTTTAAATGTGCATTTTGAAAAATTTTAGGAAATTCATAGGGCTGTAACTATCACCATAATCAAGTCTTAAAATATTTCCATTACCCCATAAGTTTCCCTTGTGTTTCATAAGAGTTCATCCTCTCCCTTAACTTCAGAAAACTATTTACTGTTCTCTGTAGATTAAACTTGCCTTTTCTATGATTTGACAGAATCTGATTTATATAGTAGATACTTTGGGGGGGGGGAATGAGAGGTCTGGCTTATTTCACTCAGCAAAGTTTGTGTTTATTGGTGGTTCATTTCCTTATTACTGATGGGTAGCATTCCATTCTAACTATAGCACAATTTGTCCTTGGATCTGATGGGTATTACAGTTTTTTCCAGATTTTAGCTATTTCAAATAAAGCTGCTATGAATTTTTGTGTACAATTTTTGTTTCCTTTGGGTCAAAATACAGGAAGAAAAATGCTTGATTATATGGTCAATATGTGTTTAACTTCTTAAGACACTACCAAAGTGTTTTCCAAAGTAGTTGTACCATTTTATATCCTCACCAGAAATGTAAGAGTGTTCAAGTTGTTCCATCTGTTAGTTAGCACTTTGCAATGTCATTCCTTCGAATCTTGGCCATTCTAATCAACTTGTAGAGGTACCTCACATTTTAATATGTACTTCTCTGAAGACTCAAGATTTAGAACACTTTGTATTTGCTTATTGGCTTTGTACATTTTATTTCAATAAGTATGTTCAAATATTTTGCCAATTTTTAATTGAATTATTTGCTTTCAAGTAGTAAGAGTTCTTTCTTACTACTACTTTGGACACAAGTGCTTTGTCAGATACATATATATCTCATTTACTTTCTCCCAGTATATGGCGTGTCATATCATGAAAAATTTGCTGAGTTAGTACTAGTTTATAAAATTTATGTTTCATGTGTAGAACATTATATTTCTACATTTGTATACCATACAGAATGCTCACCACCAAAAATTTATTGATGGTCACAAGAAGGGTAAAATCATACAGTATTTGTCTTTCTCTGTTTGACTTATTTCCCTGAGCATAACTCCCTTTAGGTGCATCCATACCCTGCAAATGGCAAGATCCCACTCTCTTTATGGCTGAGTAATATTCCATTCTTTTTTAATCCATTTGTAAATCAATGCATCTAGGTTGTTTCCATATCTTGGCTCTTATAAATAATACTTCAATGAATGTTAGAATGCATATTTCTTTTTGACTTAGTGTGTTTGTTTTCTATGGTTAAAGACTCAAATGGAATTGCTGGATTGTATGGGAGTTCTATTTTTAATTTTTTGAGGAAACTCCATAGTGTTTCCCATAAGTGGCTATTCCAATTTACATTCTCACCAACAGTGTCCTAGGGTTCCCTTTCTTCCACATCCTTGCGACCATTTAGTATTCCTTGTCTTTTTGATAATAGCCGTTCTGAGATGTATGAGGTGACATCTCTCACTGTGGTTTTGATTTGCATTTCCCTGTTGGTTAGTGATGCTGAATATATTTTCATATGCCCTTTGGCCATCTGTATTCCTTCTTTGGAAAAATGTTATTCAGATCCTCTGCCCATTTTTCAATCAGAATTTTTTTTGTTTTATGTTGAATGGTATGAGTTCTTTATATGTTTTGGAAATTAATTCTTTAGAAGAATATCATTTACAATTATGTCCTCCAACTCAATAAGTGGCTGTTCACTTTGTTAATGGTTTCTTTCATTGTGCAAACACTTTTCTTTTTTTAAAATTGATGAAGTATCATTTTGTTTATTTTTGCTTTTGTTGTCCTTGACTGAGGAAACGGATCCCCCTAAAACACTGCTAAGATCAATGTCAGAGTGTCCTGCCTATGCTTACTTTTATACATAGTGTTTGAAAGTAGCTTCCCAGGCTTTCCAAAAACATTTCTTTAAGAGGCTGTCTCTTCCATTGTTGTATTCTTGTCTCTTTTCCATACATTAATTGATCAGGTAAATAGGCTCTTTGTTTTGTTCCAGTGTTTTGATTACCTTTACTTTGTAGTAGAGTTTGAAACCAGGGAGTGTGATAATACCAACTTCTTTTTTCTCAAAATTTCTTTGACTTTTTGGGATCTTTTGTAGTCCAATACAAATTTTAGGATTATCAGTTATAGTTCTGTGAAAAATGCCATGAGTATTTTGATAAGGATTGTCCTGAATCTGTAAACTGCGTTGGTAGTACGGACATTTTAACAATGTTAATTCTTCCAATCCATAAGCCAAGTATATCTTTCCATTTATCTGTGTCATATTCTTCTATAATCATTGCTTTTACTAATGTCTTACAGTTTTCAGAGAACAGGTCTT
Source organism: Neotragus moschatus (assembly GCA_006410615.1). Taxonomy (NCBI): domain Eukaryota; kingdom Metazoa; phylum Chordata; class Mammalia; order Artiodactyla; family Bovidae; genus Neotragus; species Neotragus moschatus. The sequence goes on from SJYA01000115.1 coordinate 1,190,288, forward strand.
TCACCTCCTTGGTTAAATTTATTCCTAGATATTTTATTCTTTTGAATGAAATTATAAATGGAATAATTTTTCCCCATTTCTCTGATAGTTCATTATTAGTGAAAAGAAATGCAACAAAGTTCTGTATGTTGATTTTGTATCTTGTGGATTTACTGACTGTGTTAGTTCTAATAGTTTTGGTGATGTCTTTAGGTTCTTTATATATTGCATCATGTGTGTGCCTGGTCACTCAGCTGTGCCTGACCCTGTGACCTCATGGACGGTAGCCCACCAGGCTCCTCTGTCCATGGAATTTTCCGGGCAAGAATACTGGAGTAGGTTGCTACTTCCTTCTCTGGGGCATCTTCCCAGTATCATACCATCTGCAAAGAGTGACAGTTTCATTTCCTGTCACCCCATAAGAGTGCGCATCTTTGGAACTGCTATACACGCAAGTATAGATTTAGTGTGTTTGTGGAAGAAGGTAAGTTCAGGGTCTTTGTATACTGCCATCCTCTGGCTGGAATTTCATTTCCATTTAAAATGGAGTTTTTTTCAAAAGTCATCGTTTTATCATTTTTATATCATTAAAATTTTTTTGACTTTTTTTTTTATATCTTCTCTAGGAAATCTTTGCTTCTCCCAGCATCATAAGGCTTTTCTAAGTTTTCTTGTAAAATTTTTATAATTTAGCTTTGACATTTAGGTCTATGACTCAAAATATGTGTAAGAGATTTAGAATGAGAAGCATAAAACATTACTGAGAAAAATTAAAGCAGGTCTAAATAAACAATATTGTTAAGGTTTCATTTCTCCTCAACTTGACTTACTAAATATAAATCCTATCAGACTCTATTGGTACAAATTGGCAAACAGATTGTAAATTTTACATGCAAATGCGAAGGATGAATAATGGTCCAAATAGTTCTTAAAAGAACAAAGTTGGAAGACTCATGTGATCTGATATCAAGATTTGATCTAAAGCTCTAGTAGTTATGACAGAGGAATACTAGTATAAAGATAGCTATACAGGTAAAAATAGTAAAAGTAAGTTATATAATCTCTTTCTGAACTTGGATTTCTCCAATTCCAAATGCACTTTGATTAGCTTAGTGGACCCAAATGCACTGAAGAAGGTTCTATTATATTTTCCATAAAATTTCAAGTTTTTTTTTTTTGCTTGTTTAAATAATGTTTAGAAAAACATTATGTTTTCTTTACTAATTTTCTCTATAAAGATACTAAAAATTAGTATTTTGATTATTTATAGTTCATATCAATGAAACATACTAATGTCTTTTTATTTTCTTCTCTAGAAGAACATTTGTATATATCTTATCAAATAAACTATGATTTTCCCTTAGATTTATTTGCTAAAAAACTGTATGGTCATGGAAACTGAGATGAAGCATATGATCAGAAAAGAGATTTTACATTTTAAAATGTCAAGAGATTATAATTAATATCTCAATTTGAAGTTAAGCAAATATTAAATACACATTTTTTCCTTTGTGGGAAGGATGATAATCATTTTGCAACTCACAAGAATCAAATTTAAAGGTGTTTCATTACTATAGAGCTATTTCTTATGGATCACTATATAAAGATATGAATTTTACAACCTGCTGAGCACATCAAGTAAGTTTAACTGTATAATCAAAATCTGAAGACAAAAGACTTCTAAATGGTCCTTACTCTATGAATTCAGGCCTATTTTTCATTTCTTACCATTTATCGTGCCTGAAATATTTAAAGTAAGTTATGAGGGCCTGAAATATAAAGCACTCCTTATAAAGGAATATTCTTCCCTAATAAGTGAATTCAATTTTTCTAACTCTGTGGAATAAAATATTCATAATGGATTAATGAGAAAGGATAAAGACACAATTAAATGTAATTTCTCCTTATTAAAATTGATGTCAGATATTGGGTTTAGATAGGTATGATTTAATAGAAAATATGAATGTAGCAGAGCATAAAACATATTACTATATTATTTTTTTCTTGCGATCCTAAAATGCAAGAGTACCCTCTAAAGTCTTCAGGTAGTTCCATTAACTCATTGTTATATTTATGAGCAAATAGGCCCAGAGCCCATTAGGTACCATAGTCCCTATTGCAAAAGCAACCTTCATTAAACAGAGTAATTGGCTTGATGATGCCTGTGTTAATATCCATGTTAGCTCTCTTGTTGACAACTTGGAGGAAATCTGCTTCTAGATTCTGTTAGTGCATATGGAAATATACTCTAGCCCTGGATGGACAAAGATGATACCCTTGCAGAGTTCTGTAGACATTCAGTCTGAGAAGCAAAAGGCAACATTCTTACTACTTTTTAGTATCAACAAACTCAAAACAAAGGATGGTCACTGAATGATAATCACTCACTGGCCTTCATGAAATGTGAGATACTTATGAAGACCTCAGAAGCAACTTTCAGAGATTATTATAAAAAGGCTCTGTTGTCAATCTGTTTATCATCAAGCAAGAGTGGGATTACTCCCATTCCAGCCTTTAGCAGGAGATAAAGATGGCAATTCAAAAGGGCTTTTAAAAATTCTGGTCTTGCACTTCCCTGGTGGTGGAGTTGTTAAGACTCCATGCTTCCACTGCAGGGGGCACAGGTTTCATCCTGATCAGGGAAGTTCCAAGTGCTGCAGGGTGCAGCCAGAAAAAAAAAAGTGTGAAAAAAAATTTCTGGTAATTAGAAGGCATGTAGATAACACTGTTATATCCATGCAGAGCTGGTTAATCAAGAATATGTGTGACCTTCAAGTAACTAACTCCCATCTTCAGTTATAAACTGCTTCAATGAGAACAGATGAGAACAGATTTTCAGGAACTTCTAGATTTATCTTACCCCTTCCTCAGTTCCTCAGCATCCATCTCTCATGGAATTATGCAGTGACACACCATTAGATGTGAAAATCCTTCTGCTATAGGACTATAGAAAGTCATCCTTATATATCTCCTAAAAAACAGCATAGATCCTTCAACATTATAGGGAATTACATGAATTTATCTCCTGACTTCTGTTTCCCAATTGTTCCATGTTTTCCAACTGCTATGCCTTTGCTGAAGTTACTTTTTCCCTCTATGCCTTGCATCTCCTTTCCTGCAATCACAAACCAAATAATCATCCAAAGCCTGTCTCAAATGCTGCTTTCTGACAGAAGCCAGACAAAAACCAGTTCTTTCCTTCTCTCTTTCTAATAAATACTATTGTAATATTTACCCTTCTGTGAATTACCTATTTAAAATTTTGACCCATTTTTTTTCTGTCTGGTCATTCAGGAAACCTTGTTTTTATACTCCCAAAGTTCTCTCTTCTTCAAATTATTGTAGAAATTTTGAGTCTTTTCAGGCAATCATATCAATTCAGTTTGTGTGACGGGGATTTACATAATTGACTGATCCCCATGATAAGATCATGAGGAACCTTTACAGCAAAAACATTTATGTACTCCTAATCGATACCAGCCAATGTCTGATATCAGAAAGTTTTCAAATAAGTACATACAGTGATAAGTTATCGTTTTTAAGAGAATTTTTTAAACAGTCAGTACAGCAAATCTTTGTAAGAAAAATGCTTGATATTTATGCCAATTAATGTCCTCATGGTGAGAGCTGAAAAGTACATTGTTCCCGTGTGTGTTGTGTTCAGTCACTCAGTCATGTCCTACTCTTTGCTACCCCATGGGCTGTAACCTGCCAGGCTCCTCTGTTCATGGGAGTTTTTAGGCAAGAATATGGGAGCAGATTGCCATTTTCTACTCCAAAGGATCTTCTCTGACCCGGGGATCGAAACTGCATCTCTTGCATTTCCTGCTATTGCAGGCAGATTCTTCACTACTCCACCACCTTGATTTGTAAGAATTATGTCTTGACAGCACCAAAGGAAGGAATATAATGAAGGTAACTTTCACAACAAAAGTAAAATAGACAAAGCAGCAGGAATCCAATTAAATGTACAAAGTTAAGAGTTAGAGGACACCAGAAAGCTTAGCTTAGCAACTAAGAAACTAGTTACATTTGTGATTAAAAGCAGCCCACATTCTATCAAGTAACAATGCTTGGGAATGGGATCCGTTGTACCTATAGAAATGACTACAGTAAAATAAAGAGCTTTAAACTCATCACCAGGATAGACTAAAATCCTCCAGACAGTCTCAGTCACATTACTATATTTAGAAAGGAACACTTAGGAACAAGATTTCTGAAGTCAGATTATCTGCCTTTAAGATCTGGCTTTGTCATTTCACTGCTGTGTGTCCTTGGGCAAATCACCTAAGCTATCTGGGTATAAGTTTCCTACCCTGGTGAAACATATACAATGTTTTATTATATAATAATGATATTATTACTAAGTATATCTTAAACAGATATAATCATACCCTGTAAAGCAGAGTTGCTGTGGGAATTACACAAGTCAATGCACGCATGAAGAGAGCGTTGCATAGCACCTAGCACAACTATAAACACAACTTTACTGCTATTGCTATTGCCAAAGAGTCTGTGGATTCCCTACATGACTGATACTTATCATTTGGAAATAACACTGCTGAGGACTTCTTTGTTATAAAATTTAATTTCCTTACAATAACAAGATCAAGATTCTGGACTAAGAACTAAGAAAAAAATGCATCCCCTAACTCTACTGAAATGAAAGCATACAGGTACCTAAAGTAATAAAAGCAAAAAAGTGGGGGAAGCAGGAAAGGGAATAAAAAGAGAATTATGTTGCGGAGAAAGGTTATAACACACAAGATATTTCTATTTATTTCTGGAATAAAAAAAAAAAACTGAGAACAGGTTGATTGAATGGAACGGGTCATGTCTTAGAATAAGGTAGGCTGGAGCTGAGAAAGAGGTAAAATGAAGGCTGAAATCCAGACCATTCTAAACAAGGGGTTCTGAGATGTGATGACTACAATTTCAATCTGAATCGCAGGGTTGGAAAAAGTGGATTTAAGCTTCTTCAATCCCATACGACAAGGCATCCTGATGAAAGTGAAAGAGGAGAGTGAAAAAGCTGGCTTAAAACTCAGCATGCAGAAAACTAAGATCATGACATCCGGCCATTTCCCCATCAATTCATGGCAAATAGTTGGGGAAACAATAGAAACAGTGAGAGACTTTATTTTGGGGGGCTCCAAAATCACTGTGGATGGTGACCGCAGCCATGAAACTAAAAAGACACTTATTCCTTGGAATAAAAGCTATGGCCAACCTAGACAGCATATTAAAAAGCATAGACTTCACTATGCTGAAAAAGGTCTGTCTAGTCAAAGATATGGTTTTTCCAGTAGTCATGTATAGATGTGAGAGTTGGATCATAAAGAAGGCTGAGCGCCAAAGAATTGATTCTTTTGAACCGTGGTGTTGGAGCAGACTCTTGAGAGTCCCTTGGACTTCAAGGAGATCAAAGCAGTCAATCCTAAAGGAGATCAACTCTTAATATTCATTGCAAAAATGGATGCTAAAGGTCCAAAATCACTGCAGATGGTGATTGCAGACGTGAAATTAAAGGACGTCTACTCCTTGGAAGGAAAGTTATGACCAACCTATATAGCATATTCAAAAGTAGAGACATTATTTTGCCAACAAAGGTCCATCTAGTCAAGGCTATGGTTTTTCCAGTGGTTATGTGAGAGTTGGACTGTGAAGAAAGCTGAGTGCCGAAGAATTCATGCTTTTGAATTGTGGTGTTGGAGAAGACTCTTGAGAGTCCCTTGGACTGCAAGGAGATCCAATGAGTCCATTCTAAAGGAGATTGGTCCTGGGTGTTCTTTGGAAGGAATGATGCTAAAGCTGAAACTCCAGTACTTTGGCCACCTCATGCGAAGAGTTGACTCATTGGAAAAGACTCTGATGCTGGGAGGGATTGGGGGCAAGAGGAGAAGGGGATGACAGAGGATGAGATGGCTGGATGGCATCACTGACTCGATGGACGTGAGTCTGAGTGAACTGCGGGAGTTGGTCATAGACAGGGAGGCCTGGTGAGCTGCAAATCATGGGGCTGCAAAGAGTCGGACACGACTGAGCGACTGAACTGAACTGAACTGAAAGTTTTAATTCAGATGACTACTGTATCACTACTGGGGCAAGAATCCCTTAGAAGAAATGGAGTAGCCCTCCTAGTCAACTCTTATTTTTAAACTAATTTAAACTTTTGGGACACATTTGTGACAGGTCCTTTCTACCTCTCCTAATTCAGCTCATCCAAACTCCCTCTGGCATGCAAGGTCACCTGGTATCCTTAAGCCATATCCCCTCTAACTCTGCTAGAATGATTAACTGAATTAGTTGACATGTCTGCTTTTACAAACTGGCCATTGTTGGTTTTTAACTCCAATCCTTACATCTGATATATCAGTCTGAAAAGATTTGGGGGCATTTCTCTTCCTCTATGACTTTAAAACAGATTAGGACATTTTAAAAAATGAAAATTGGATCACAAATAAGGTGGTTTAACTTGGTTGATTCATTTAAGGGTTTTACCTTTGTACTATATATATGTGTATATATATATATGTGTGTGTGTATATATATATATGTATATATACACACACACGCGCGCGCACACACACACATATAGGGCAGACCTGCTGAAGAATTAATCAGGCTATTTAGTTGCTTAAAACAAACACATGATAACCTCTGAGGAACAAGGTTAGGAAAGTTAAGGTTAGTAGCTTAACAAGAATCAGGCTCAACAGTCCATTTAAATTTATACATATGGATGAGTTGGACTACCTGCTTAAAAAAAAAAATTCTGCTTGTGATTAAAGATTTGAACTACTCTAATTTGAACTACATATGCATATAACTTTCAAGGGTGGAATAACTGAATGCTGGGTTCACTTGCAGAGGTTGACATTCTTGAATTCAGGGCACAGGGTGACGCTGGGTGGCTCCAATTTCAAGAAGGGCTGAATACCCTCAGGCTCTTGACCATATGCTCCCCAAACCTATCAGTGTTTGTCCTGGATGCTTTTCAAATTCAGCAAATGCATCCTTTCCACTGAAGTCATTGGAATGGATGACAATCTTCACAGGTCATCTAATCCATGCACCTGCCTTTAGGCAGGGCTGCTCTTAAAACCACCCAAGACAGATGGTTCTTTGCTGTTCTCAAAATTCCCCAGGGAAGGAGGTTTCGCAGGCTGCCACAATAATCCAATCCCCTGTCTCCCAGTTACCCGTGGGATACTGAATCCTAAGTNCTGCTGAGGACTTCTTTGTTATAAAATTTAATTTCCTTACAATAACAAGATCAAGATTCTGGACTAAGAACTAAGAAAAAAATGCATCCCCTAACTCTACTGAAATGAAAGCATACAGGTACCTAAAGTAATAAAAGCAAAAAAGTGGGGGAAGCAGGAAAGGGAATAAAAAGAGAATTATGTTGCGGAGAAAGGTTATAACACACAAGATATTTCTATTTATTTCTGGAATAAAAAAAAAAAACTGAGAACAGGTTGATTGAATGGAACGGGTCATGTCTTAGAATAAGGTAGGCTGGAGCTGAGAAAGAGGTAAAATGAAGGCTGAAATCCAGACCATTCTAAACAAGGGGTTCTGAGATGTGATGACTACAATTTCAATCTGAATCGCAGGGTTGGAAAAAGTGGATTTAAGCTTCTTCAATCCCATACGACAAGGCATCCTGATGAAAGTGAAAGAGGAGAGTGAAAAAGCTGGCTTAAAACTCAGCATGCAGAAAACTAAGATCATGACATCCGGCCATTTCCCCATCAATTCATGGCAAATAGTTGGGGAAACAATAGAAACAGTGAGAGACTTTATTTTGGGGGGCTCCAAAATCACTGTGGATGGTGACCGCAGCCATGAAACTAAAAAGACACTTATTCCTTGGAATAAAAGCTATGGCCAACCTAGACAGCATATTAAAAAGCATAGACTTCACTATGCTGAAAAAGGTCTGTCTAGTCAAAGATATGGTTTTTCCAGTAGTCATGTATAGATGTGAGAGTTGGATCATAAAGAAGGCTGAGCGCCAAAGAATTGATTCTTTTGAACCGTGGTGTTGGAGCAGACTCTTGAGAGTCCCTTGGACTTCAAGGAGATCAAAGCAGTCAATCCTAAAGGAGATCAACTCTTAATATTCATTGCAAAAATGGATGCTAAAGGTCCAAAATCACTGCAGATGGTGATTGCAGACGTGAAATTAAAGGACGTCTACTCCTTGGAAGGAAAGTTATGACCAACCTATATAGCATATTCAAAAGTAGAGACATTATTTTGCCAACAAAGGTCCATCTAGTCAAGGCTATGGTTTTTCCAGTGGTTATGTGAGAGTTGGACTGTGAAGAAAGCTGAGTGCCGAAGAATTCATGCTTTTGAATTGTGGTGTTGGAGAAGACTCTTGAGAGTCCCTTGGACTGCAAGGAGATCCAATGAGTCCATTCTAAAGGAGATTGGTCCTGGGTGTTCTTTGGAAGGAATGATGCTAAAGCTGAAACTCCAGTACTTTGGCCACCTCATGCGAAGAGTTGACTCATTGGAAAAGACTCTGATGCTGGGAGGGATTGGGGGCAAGAGGAGAAGGGGATGACAGAGGATGAGATGGCTGGATGGCATCACTGACTCGATGGACGTGAGTCTGAGTGAACTGCGGGAGTTGGTCATAGACAGGGAGGCCTGGTGAGCTGCAAATCATGGGGCTGCAAAGAGTCGGACACGACTGAGCGACTGAACTGAACTGAACTGAAAGTTTTAATTCAGATGACTACTGTATCACTACTGGGGCAAGAATCCCTTAGAAGAAATGGAGTAGCCCTCCTAGTCAACTCTTATTTTTAAACTAATTTAAACTTTTGGGACACATTTGTGACAGGTCCTTTCTACCTCTCCTAATTCAGCTCATCCAAACTCCCTCTGGCATGCAAGGTCACCTGGTATCCTTAAGCCATATCCCCTCTAACTCTGCTAGAATGATTAACTGAATTAGTTGACATGTCTGCTTTTACAAACTGGCCATTGTTGGTTTTTAACTCCAATCCTTACATCTGATATATCAGTCTGAAAAGATTTGGGGGCATTTCTCTTCCTCTATGACTTTAAAACAGATTAGGACATTTTAAAAAATGAAAATTGGATCACAAATAAGGTGGTTTAACTTGGTTGATTCATTTAAGGGTTTTACCTTTGTACTATATATATGTGTATATATATATATGTGTGTGTGTATATATATATATGTATATATACACACACACGCGCGCGCACACACACACATATAGGGCAGACCTGCTGAAGAATTAATCAGGCTATTTAGTTGCTTAAAACAAACACATGATAACCTCTGAGGAACAAGGTTAGGAAAGTTAAGGTTAGTAGCTTAACAAGAATCAGGCTCAACAGTCCATTTAAATTTATACATATGGATGAGTTGGACTACCTGCTTAAAAAAAAAAATTCTGCTTGTGATTAAAGATTTGAACTACTCTAATTTGAACTACATATGCATATAACTTTCAAGGGTGGAATAACTGAATGCTGGGTTCACTTGCAGAGGTTGACATTCTTGAATTCAGGGCACAGGGTGACGCTGGGTGGCTCCAATTTCAAGAAGGGCTGAATACCCTCAGGCTCTTGACCATATGCTCCCCAAACCTATCAGTGTTTGTCCTGGATGCTTTTCAAATTCAGCAAATGCATCCTTTCCACTGAAGTCATTGGAATGGATGACAATCTTCACAGGTCATCTAATCCATGCACCTGCCTTTAGGCAGGGCTGCTCTTAAAACCACCCAAGACAGATGGTTCTTTGCTGTTCTCAAAATTCCCCAGGGAAGGAGGTTTCGCAGGCTGCCACAATAATCCAATCCCCTGTCTCCCAGTTACCCGTGGGATACTGAATCCTAAGTATTCAGTTAATAGCAGGTGGCAATGAGACAACTCTTTGTCTCTCTTTGAGGAATTGGAAACTGGCCAAATTAGCCATAGGGCAATTGCCAAAGTGAACAGGAACCCCAATGCTACTCCGAGCTTTACAAATAGCAAGTTAAGTGGGGGTATTTAGTGTTCCCAGCTGACAAAATACCAAATCCAGCAATGAGTTGGGTACATTTTTATAATGCTCAGTCTGGAATTTATATGTCAGTAATAAATTTCAAGGCTTAATTTATTTTGATTTTAAAAAACTAGAAAAATAAAAAGATGAAAATAACTTGGGGATAAATTTATAACTAATTCTTGGAAGAAAAAGTGAATTACAAAGTATTTATATTAAATCTAAAAAGACATCAAAAACTCATGGGATGCAGATGAAGTAAAGGGAGTATTTATAAAATTAAATGTTTTCATTATGAAACAAAAGAGATAGATGATAAATGAAACCACATTTAGGTTAAGATGCTACAATGATGAATAAATAAATGAATTAAAATAAAGTAGGAGGCAGAAATTAATAAAGCTACACATCAAAAGTAATGAGCTAGAAAAAGAAGAAGAAAAACTCCTCATATACATACACCTACACCCCACTCGGGTACTCTCGCCTGGAAAATCCCATGGACGGAGGGGCCTGGTGGGCTGCAGTCCATGGGGTCGCTAGGAGTCGGAGACGACTGAGCGACTTCCCTTTCACTTTTCACTTTCATGCACTGGAGAAGGAAATGGCAACCCACTCCAGTGTTCTTGCCTGGAGAATCCCGGGGACGGGGGAGCCTGGTGGGCTGCCATCTCTGGGGTCGCACAGAAGTGACTTAGCAGCAGCACACATAAGAAAACTCTTAGAAGAGCTTAGCTAAAAGCAAAACACAAAAATTAGACAAAATTTTTAAAGCGAGATAAATATAGACAAAGACATTTTAAAAATTATAAGTGAGTAATATGCTTACATCATGCTAATGCAGTTAAACATGACATAAACTACCAAATGAATTCTAAGAGGAGTCCAAACACTTCAGCAGCCCAATAGTCACTGAAGAAGTTTAAGCTTGTTATAGATTTGCCACTAAAAAAAGATGGCCAAAAAATAAAGATCAGGTCACTCTAATGTGTACAGAGGATATCATTTCTATATGAATCAGATGATTCTAGACCATATTAAAAAATGGGACGTTTTCAAACTGATTTTAGGAGATTGTTGTTCAGTCACTAAGTCATGTCTGACTCTTTTGAAACCCCATTGCCTATAGCCCACCAGGCTCCTCTGTCCATGGAATTTCCCAGCAAGAATATTGGAATGGGTTGCGATTTCCTTCTCCAGGGGATCTTCCGACCCAGGGATCAAATCCACTTCTCCTGCATTGGCAGGCAGACTTTTTTTTTTTATCTTTGAGCCATCTGGGAAGGCTTTTTAGAGGTTAGTCTATGCTTAATACCAAAATATAATATTATTCAAAGAGAAAAGTATAGCTCAATCTGTGATAGTGAAAAAGAAAGTGAAAGTTGCTCAGTTGTGTCTGACTCTTTGTGACCCCATGGACTGTATAGTCCATGGAATTCTCCAGGCCAGAATACTGGAGCGGGTAGTCTTTTCCTTCTCCAGGGAATCTCCCCAACCCAGGAATCAAACCCAGGTCTCCTGCATTGCAGGGGGATTCTTTACCAACTGAGCCACAAAGGAAACCCAAGAATACTGGAGTGGGTAGCCCATCCTTTTTCCAGGGTATCGTCCTCATCCAGGAATCGAACTGGGGTCTCTTGCATTGCAGGTGGATTCTTTACCAACTGAGCTATGAGGGACCAGGATTCTAAGTGAATTGTATTAACAACTTGAAGCTATCAGTTTCTTGTTGTCGTGTGCTGTGCTCAGTCATGTCCCACTCTTTTGCTACCCCAAGGACTGGAGCCCACCAGGCTCCTGTGCTCATGAGGTTTTACAAGCAAGAATACTGGAGTGGATTGCCATTTCCTCCTCCAGGGGATCTTCCTGACCGAGACACTCCTGTGTCTCCTGCATTGTAGGCAGATTCTCTACCCACTGCGCCATTGGGGAAGCCATCAGTTTATTAAATAGTAAAAAGTATGAGGTAAAATTTAAACCAACAATGTAAGGATGGATATACTTTAGGGATTCTACTAACATAATTCATGTAATGAATAATGTACATAAATAATGTTGAGTAAATCAAAAACTTTAATAAAATTTAATGACCATATCTAATCGAAAAAAATCCAAGTAACGGAGAAATAGAATGAAACACCCTGTAATAAAAAGGTATTTGACTGAAGCTCCTGGAAACCATTACAGCAAAATAGGAAATGCTAAAGTCACACTGAAAGAAGTAAAAGGAAGAGACGTCCAGGTCCCAAGATGCCAGAGGAACAGGATGGGAAGATCACTTTCTCCCTGACAAATACATTCAACAATATTTAAAAATACTACAGTGAAACCATAAGACAAAAAAAATGACATAAGTGATATATTAATAAACACTGAAAAAGAGGAGACAAAATTAGATAACACTGTATGCTTAAAAGAACCCAAGTAATCCCAACAAAAGAAATAGAGAATAACATAATTCAGTAATGCATTTGGAAAGGTAAGTAAACAAATAAGCAATTACCATTGAGAAATGGGAACAGATGAACAAAAAGAAATCTCACAAAAGCAACAAAAGTTGCTTTATTTTAGAGCAAAGGTACACAAATTAGATGGATAAAATTATTTTTTAAAATGTACTGAAGGGCATGAAACAGAATTTAAACAGAGGGCAAAATATCATGGGGAAGCCTAATTTTAAAAAGTGATTCTAGTATAGCATAATGGGGCAACATGCAAATAGTAAATGACTTTTCAGAAGCACTATAGAATTGTTTAGTTTTTTATAGAGTTTTTTTTTTCTGTGTCTTGATGCATATTAACATAGACATATGTATACATATATATACATACACACTCAGACACATACCTACATACACACATCTTTCAGGAAGGAGAACAACATTCCTAACATAGGATGATGATACTTTATTACAGATATAGGCACTCTGTGGCACAAAATATGGGTTCCCTTATTGGCTCAGCAGTAAAGAATACACTAACAAAGCAGGAGATGCAGGTTTGATCCGTGGGTTGGAAAGACCCCTGAAGAAGGAGATGGAAACACATTCCAATATTGTTGCCTGGGAAATCCTATGTACATAGGATCCTGGCCAGCGTTCCAACTTTGCAACTAAACTACCACCACCAGAAAATATAGGAATGTTCCCTTTGTTGTTGTCCAGTTACTTAGTCATGTCTGACTTTTTGCGATCCCACGGACTGCAGGCTTCCCTGTCCTTTGCAGTCTCCCAGAGCTTGTGCAAACTCATGTCCATTGAGTCAGTAATGCCATCCAACCATCTTGTCCTCTGTCATTTCCTTCCCTACTGCCTTCAACCTTTCCCAGCATCAGGTTCTTTTCCAAAGAGTCAACTCTTTGCATCAGGTGGCCAAAGTATTGGAGCTTCAGCTTCAGCATCAGTCCTTCCAATGAACATTCAGGGTTGATTTCCTTTAGGATTGACTGGTTTGATCTCCGTGGAGTTCAAGGAACTTTAAAGAGTCTTCTCCAACATCACAGTTTGAAAGCATTAATTCTTTGGCACTCAGGTTTTTTATGGTCCAATGCTCACATCCAGACATGACTATGGGAAAAACTATAGCTTTGACTGTATGGACCTTTGTTGGCAAAGCAATGTCTCTTCTTTCTAATATGCTGTCTAGGTTGGCCATAGCTTTTCTTCCAAGGGGCAATGTCTTTTAATTTTATGGCTGCAGTCACCATCCACAGTGTTTTTGGAGTCCAAGAAAGTAAAAGTCTGTCACTGTTTCCATTGTTTCCCCATCTATATGTCATAAAGTGATAGGGCCAAATGCCATGATCTTAGTTTTGTATGTTGAGTTTTAAGCCAGACTTTTCACTCTCCTCTTTCACTTTCATCAAGAGGCTCTTTAATTCCTCTTCACTTTCTGCCATAAGGGCATTGCCATCCAAATATCTGCATATGTAAAATTGTGCGGTATTTTGAACATTCTTTCACCATGCCATTCTTTGGGATTGGAGTGAAAACTGAACTTTTCCAGTCCTGTGGCCACTGCTGAGTTTTTTATATTTGCTGGTGTATTGAGTGCAGCACTTCCACAGCATCGTATTTTAGGATTTGAAACAGTTCAGCTGGAATTCTGTCACTTCCACTAGCTTTGTTCATAGTGATGCTTCCTAAGGCTCATTTGCCTTCACACTCCAGGATGTCTGGCTCTAGGTGAGTGATCACACCGTCATGGTTATCTGGGTCATTAAGATCTTTTCTGTATAGTTCTTCTGTGCATTCTTGCCATCTCTTTAATATCTTCTGCTTCTGTTAGGTCCACACCATTTTGTCCTTTATTATGCCCATCTTTCCAAGAAATGTTCGCTTGGTATCTCCAATTTTCTTGAAGAGATGGCTAGTCTTTCCCATTCTATCATTTTCCTCTATTTCTTTGCATTGATCACTGAGGAAGGCTTTCTTATGTCTCCTTGCTATTCTTTGGAACTCTGTGTTCAGATGATTTTGTCTTTCTTTTCCTCCTTTGCCTTTTGCTTCTTTTCTTTTCTCAGCTATTTGCAAAGCCTCCTAAGACAGACATTTTGCCTTTTTGTTTTTCTTGGGGTTAGTTTTGATCACTGCCATCTGTACAATGTTATGCACCTCAATCCATAGTTCTTCAAGCACTCTGTCTATTTGATCTAATCCCTTGAATCTATTTGTCACTTCTACTGTATAATCATAAGGGATTTGATTTGAACAGCTTAGTGGACTTTCCTACTTTCTTCAATTTAGGTCTGAATTTTCCAATAAGGAGTTCAATCTTGAGAAAGAATGGAACTGGAGGAATCAACTTACCTGACTTCAGGCTCTACTACAAAGCCACAGTCATCAAGACAGTATGGTACTGACACAAAGCCAGAAATATAGATCAATGGAACAAAATAGAAAGCCCAGAGATAAATCCACATGCCTATGGACACCTTATCTTTGACAAAGNGGATTCATGTCAATGTATGGCAAAACCAATACAATATTGTAAAGTAATTAGCCTCCAAGTAAAATAAATAAATTTATACTTAAAAAAAAAAGGAGTTCATGGTCTGAGCCATAGTCAGTTCCCGGTCTTGTTTTTGCTGACTGTATAGAGTTTCTCCATCTTTGGCCACAAAGAATATAATCTATCTGATTGCAGTATTTACCATCTAGTGATGTCCATGTTTAGAGTCCTCTCTTGTGTTGTTGGAAGAGGGTGTTTGCTGTGACCAATGCGTTCTCTTGGCAAAACTTTGCTATCCTGAGCCCTGCTTCATTTTGTACAAGGCCGAACTTGCCTGTTCCAGCTATCTCTTGACTTCTTACTTTTTCATGCTAGTCCTCTGTGATGAAAAGGACATCTTTTTCTAGGAGAGAGGGGCGGTGGGTGTTAGTTAGAAGATCTTGTAGGTCTCTTCATAGAATTGTTCAGCTTCAGATTCTTCAGCATTACTGGTTGGGGCATCTACTTGGATTACTGTGATAGTGAACGATTTACCTTGGAATGGAATTGAGGTCATTGTGTTGTTTTTGAGATTGTACCCAAGTACTGCATTTTGGACTCTTTTATTGACTATGAGGGCTACTCCACTTCTTCTAAGGGATTCTTGCCCATCATATTAGATATAATGATAATCTGAATTAAATTCACCCATTCCCATCCATTTTAGTTCACTGATTCCTAAAATGTCAGTGTTCACTCTTGCCATCTCCTATTTGACCACTTGCAATTTACCTTGACTCATGGACCTAACATTACAAGTTCCTATGAAACACTGTTCTTGATAGCATCAGACTGTAAATAACTGTAAATGCTCCCTTTAGGCTGTGCCTATTAACAGTAATAATGAGATTTGGTTTACAATTTAGTTCTGCTGTAAAGGTAATCATCCCTAAAGCAACAAAGTTCAAACCCTCTGTGCACACAACTATTGCAGTAGGAGCTCAAAGATACCCAGAGTTGGCACTTTTTCACTGAGTCTGATTTCCACTTGATATTCTTCCACTTTGATACCAATTGCTAAAGTAGGGCTAGTCCAACTTTTCTCTGTGGCTCAAGTAAGATAAGATAAATGATCTCTAACATGAAACAGTAGAATAAAGAGAAGTGGAAAGAAGAACATTTATAACTCTAATAGTTTAAAGAACATTTTCGCTGATAGTATTTTGTTTGATCTAAATCCGAATATTGTAGGAGACACATTTAATTGTTATTTTATAAAGAAGAAATATGAATCAGACACCTTAAAAATTGTGTCTTTTTTCAATAGGATATGCTTTTATGATCAATACTAGTTTGTCTAATTGTCATAGCTAGCATTGGAGAAGGAAATGGCAACCCACTGCAGTGTTCTTGCCTGGAGAATCCCAGGGATGGCAGAGCTTGGTGGGCTGCTGTCTATGGGGTGGCACAGAGTTGGACATGACTAAAGCGACTTAGCAGCAGCAGCATTAATATAGCAATTTACAGTGCATTGGCTCCTGGAAGAGGGAATTTTGGATGCAAATGCAAGTGGATCTTGAGGACTATTAGAACACATTTCCTTATTTCTCCTCCTACCCAGGTCTCAGACTAACTTTACCATTCTGAATTGTGTCTAACCTGATTCTTACGGTGGTATATATACATTTTCACTTGAGAGCCATGTTTGTTTTCTAATTCAGAAAGAACCTTTGATAAACATATCCTTTCTCATTATACCAGGTGTAAGATTCTTTATTTACTTTTAGTGGCTTCCTTAGAGCTACTACTCAGTTCTGCAACTCCTGGCTTAACTGTTTCCAGGAAACACAGCA
This sequence comes from Neotragus moschatus, assembly GCA_006410615.1. Classification (NCBI taxonomy): domain Eukaryota; kingdom Metazoa; phylum Chordata; class Mammalia; order Artiodactyla; family Bovidae; genus Neotragus; species Neotragus moschatus. The sequence goes on from SJYA01000115.1 coordinate 1,207,088, forward strand.
GTTTTATAGGATTACTTAAGATTGACATAGGATTGAGGATAGAGATTCTTTCCTCCTAGCCTATTCTCTTTACTCAGATACTCTTTAACACATTTATTTCCCTCTCATATTTCCTCCTATAATCTTCTCCTTCCTTTCTTCCTTCTTTGAAAGTGAAAGTGAAGTTGCTCAGTCGTGTCCGACTCTTTGGGAGTCCATGGGTTGTAGCCGACCAGGCTTCTCCGTCCATGTGATTTTTTAGGCAAGAGTACTAGAGTGGAACAGAAAGAAGTACATTTCCTTCTTCCTTCTTTACTTCTCTGTAAATTAAAAGAAGGAAAGAAAGAGAGATAGGGAGGGATTGAGGAAGGAAAGAGCCTAGATACAGCAAGAGAAGGGTTGGAAAAAAGTGATCAGAATTGAGATGAACTATAGCTGGGTTTCTATTAATCTATAAGCTTAAACGTTCCATCAAAAGGATCAAGCTTACTGGGGAATCAGAAAATCTGTTTTAGCTACTTCAGGACCTTTATATGGTTGTTTATGTCAGAATGACCTTTTTTTTTCCCCCCCACAGTGGAGATACCAGCACTTTAAAATTTGTAGGCAAATCTAAAGTTTTCCTTTACTCCAAAGCTAGAATCCAAAGGAAGAATTGGGTCCCTAAACAGATGAGCTTTGGGGGGCACTTCCATGAATGTTCTAAGGATGAGCCCAACATTGTAATCTCTAGAAGACCATTATAAATTTACCAGAAGGGAATTGTGGTAGAAAGCATAATGGTTTCCATATCCTAAACCCTAGAACCTTTGGATATTTAATAACAAAATAGAACGCAGGACCAAAGGGAACTTACAGATGTGTTTAAGGATCCTGAAATAAAGACACTATCTGAGATTGTCTAGGTAGGTCCAGTCTAATTTCAGAGGTTTTAAAAGCACAGGACCATTCCCAGTTGTGGTCAGAGAGAGATCTGACTATGGAGAAAAGATCAGTGATGCTGCAGGATTTGAAGATGGAAAAAGAAAGCCACGAGCTAAGGAATGTGAGCATCCTCCATGTTGGAAAAGGCAAGGAGGTTCTCTCCTGGAATCTCCAGATGAGACTGGAGCCCTGATAACATCTTGATTTTAGCGCTTTGAGACTTGTGTGACTTCTGACCTACAGAACTTTAAGATAATGACTGTTTCCTTCTCCAGGGGATCTTCCTGACCCAGGAACTGAACCCAGGTCTTCCCCGCACTGTAGGCAGACGCTTTGCCATCTGAGCCACCAGGGAAGCCCATTGTTTTAAGCTCTTACCTTTTTGGTACTTTGTTACAGTAGCAATAGAAAACTAATATAGGCTTCATAAACTAATACTGACAGAAACCCTTATAGTTGACAGAATATGCTCTCATGTCATATCAAATCAATTTGAGAACAAAGAGGGGCACAGATGGCTTCATGTTCTCTCTTCCCATGTCCTGCCTCCTTCCCCTTGTGAAAGGTGATTTGAACTAAGGCTGCTATGGTAAAACATACTTCCTTACCAAATTCCTCAAATATTCTTACTGTTTCTACATTTACAAAGAGTACCAGGATATGTTACCTCAGATAATTCACTCAATCCATAACTACCAAATACTTTGCAAATAAACGATATAAAAGTGAGACTTCCATTTTTATAATGGATTTATAATAATGGAAAGAATCAAGTTTTAATCTGGGCATGGCTACTTGGTGGCTGTGGCTTAGATTCCTGCTTCTCACTGGAAGTCATTTTTTTTTTAATCAAAAAAAATGACAGAATTAGGAGATGACTTCAAGGTACTTTCTACACTAAACATGCATCTATTCTAAATTCTTAGAGGTACCCCGACCTTGAAATGTTTTCTACTTGTATAAACAATAGACATGCACACACACACATACACATGCATATACATACAATGATTTTCTGTAGATCTGTGTATTTTTTGAAAGTTAAGAGTCACCTTTAAATCTGTAGGTTCATATGATGCACTTTTGAAACCTGATGGTCCTCCATCAGTTGAATCTGGTAAAGCAGTCACACAGCAGTATTCAGCAGCAGTATTGCTGATATGCAAAAAGCAAAATAGACACAAAACACACCAAAAACATCATTGACTTGACTTGCATTTTTGCATACCTAGGCACTTCCTGTTTTGAACTATAAGTAAAAAGATAGCCATATTTTTTTTCTCACCCTACAAGTCACTTAAATCTGTTCTCATGAAATTTCCGGCTCCATTATCCCTTGTGAACTGCCTCTATAAAATTATCTAGGCTACTAGTAGTGTTACATAGAAATAAAAGTGGCTCTTTTCTCAGTTTTTTGTAAAACACTAAATCTGATACTGTTCTCCATTTAACAATAGTCAACAATTTCCCATTTTCCACGGAAAAAGATACAAAAGATCTTTTCTATGAAAAATTATAGCAGATATTTCAGCAGGGACCTCTGGTTGTCTATCCTTCATGTCCTAACACTTCTCAAGCAACTGAACTCAGCTTTAGTCCCAGAGAACTTCTGATAAGAAGTCTATGACACTTACTGTTCCCAATACGCCCGGCTTTCCTATCTCTACTCTTTTAAATATGCTGTTTATTCTCTAACATCATTCCCTTCCTTTTCTCCCTGGAAAAATTCTGTGCCCCCTTGAAGATGTGGATCTTGTAATCTCCCCAATCACCCAAAGACTTCCAGACATTCTCATAGCCACATACAGAAAGCACATTTATCACATTGTAAAAGGACTGGACACACGGGTTTGATCCTTGGGTCAGGAAGATCCCCTGGAGAAGAAAATGGCAACCCATTCCAGTATTCTTGCCTGGGAAATCCCATGGACAAAGGAGCCTGGCAGGCTTTGATCCATGGGGATGCAGAGAGTCAGACATCACTGAGGGACTGGGCACAACAACAACAAAAAGAATTATTACATATTTTTGGCTCTTCATCCTATAGTAGTCTACAAATTTCTTGGGAGTAAAGATCTCTGAATTTAATTGTTTACAGTACATTTTTTCCCCCAGAAAGGATTTACAACAACTTTTATAGTTCAACCTACCTAAGTCAGTGATGGACATATAATAGGCTCTCAAAAATATCTACTTAACAAATAAACCAAATAACCTTATAATCTCCTGGGTCATTACTAGACATACTGATTCAACAGAGAAGAAAGATCACAGAAAATCTAGGAGATACTTCTGAGTTTTGTCAGCTTTGCTATTTGTTCTGCTATCAAAGGAATAGAAATTGAAAACATACACACAAAAAAGCTATGCAACCCGCAAACCTGCTATTATGAAAATGTGCATTCCATATTGGTGAGTAGAACCAAGTGAATAGGCGGAGAACAGCATAATATAACAAACTTATCCTGTCTTGACCAACAGATTTGTTATGGGAACTCTGACAAATTAATCACTCCTTTTGTTTTGCCTATTTATATTCCTCTAGAGCCATTAAGGGGACGACAGAGGATGAGATGGCTGGATGGCATCACTGACTCGATGGACGTGAGTCTGAGTGAACTCCGGGATTTGGTGATGGACAGGGAGGCCTGGCGTGCTGCGATTCATGGGGTCACAAAGAGTGAGACACGACTGAGCAACTGAACTGAACTGAGAACCATTAAGGAGGACATAGGGCATTCCACAAAGGCAGTTTTGAGAAATAAACAAGAAAACTGCATAGTCCTGAAACATCAGGGGGCCCAGGTTCTAATGGTCGATGTGACATAAGTGAGCTGTTATGTCAGCTCATTGTTATTGGCATTCTCTGATTCTCAGTTTTGTTATTGAGAGTTATTGTCATTCTCTGATTCTCAGTGTTCACTGCATGAAAATTTACCAGTGATTCTCAAACCCTCCCCCCACCTCCTTTTTTTTTCCTTTCCACCTCCTGGGGAATATGGCACACTTCATCAGCTAAATTTTCTCACAGTAATAGCATTTTCTCAGTAGAGGTGGCCCTAAGGTTATGTCAGAATCACAATGTATGTACAAGGTGGGTGTGTGTGGGTGTGTAAATTGAGTGATAAAGTTCCCTCAGGTGATTCTTAGTCTTGAGTTGAGAACCAGGAAACTCCCTGCAGATCCCGCCAGCAAAAACAATCTATGATTTTATAATTTTATGAATGAACAGTATGACTGACCTATAAAGAACAGTACTATAAGATGCAGACTGCCAGCAGCATAAGTAACTACTTTGTGAAAAAGCGTCATCATCAAAAAGTCATGTGCTGAGCAAACAAGACTGGTTTATGATAATTTAGCCTGTGCTTCTTATTATCTCATTTGCATGACCTTGGACAAGGTACTAAACTGCCTTTCGACTGAATTTTCTCATCTGTAAAATCCTCACACACATGCCTTCCTGTAGGGGGATTAAGTATGATCAACTGTGTAAAACAGTCAAGCATAGTGCTTGGAACACAGTACTTATTAAATGGCTGTCAATGGTTATGAGGCCAATCTATGCTGCTGCTGCTGCTGCTAAGTCGCTTCTGTCGTGTCCAACTCTGTGTGACCCCATAGACGGCAGCCCATCAGGCTTCCTCATCCCTGGGATTCTCCAGGCAAGAACACTGGAGTGGGTTGCCATTTCCTTCTCCAATGCATGAAAGTGAAAAGTGAAAGTGAAGTCGCTCAGTCGTGTCCAACCCTCAGCGACCCCATGGGCTGCAGCCCACCAGGCTCCGCCATCCATGGGATTGTCCAGGCAGCAGTACTGGAGTGGGGTGCCATTGCCTTCTCCGTAATCTATGCTAAATGCACATAAATGGATCAGACGTTTTCCTGTTTTTAAAGGTTAGGGTGCAATTTCAGGTTTAGAATCTCATATAACTCAGCTCTAGAATGAATTATCTAGAACTAATGTGAGTGAAATGAATATCAAATCATTTTCATGTGTTCCATATTTACTCAGTGATCCAAGGGAACTTGTTAATATTTTACTATCTTAACTGGAAATTTCAGAAGAGCATATGTGTGGCCATCATCAGAGATTGGCTNTTGAGAACCAGGAAACTCCCTGCAGATCCCGCCAGCAAAAACAATCTATGATTTTATAATTTTATGAATGAACAGTATGACTGACCTATAAAGAACAGTACTATAAGATGCAGACTGCCAGCAGCATAAGTAACTACTTTGTGAAAAAGCGTCATCATCAAAAAGTCATGTGCTGAGCAAACAAGACTGGTTTATGATAATTTAGCCTGTGCTTCTTATTATCTCATTTGCATGACCTTGGACAAGGTACTAAACTGCCTTTCGACTGAATTTTCTCATCTGTAAAATCCTCACACACATGCCTTCCTGTAGGGGGATTAAGTATGATCAACTGTGTAAAACAGTCAAGCATAGTGCTTGGAACACAGTACTTATTAAATGGCTGTCAATGGTTATGAGGCCAATCTATGCTGCTGCTGCTGCTGCTAAGTCGCTTCTGTCGTGTCCAACTCTGTGTGACCCCATAGACGGCAGCCCATCAGGCTTCCTCATCCCTGGGATTCTCCAGGCAAGAACACTGGAGTGGGTTGCCATTTCCTTCTCCAATGCATGAAAGTGAAAAGTGAAAGTGAAGTCGCTCAGTCGTGTCCAACCCTCAGCGACCCCATGGGCTGCAGCCCACCAGGCTCCGCCATCCATGGGATTGTCCAGGCAGCAGTACTGGAGTGGGGTGCCATTGCCTTCTCCGTAATCTATGCTAAATGCACATAAATGGATCAGACGTTTTCCTGTTTTTAAAGGTTAGGGTGCAATTTCAGGTTTAGAATCTCATATAACTCAGCTCTAGAATGAATTATCTAGAACTAATGTGAGTGAAATGAATATCAAATCATTTTCATGTGTTCCATATTTACTCAGTGATCCAAGGGAACTTGTTAATATTTTACTATCTTAACTGGAAATTTCAGAAGAGCATATGTGTGGCCATCATCAGAGATTGGCTTTAAGTTTATAACCAAATACACAAAGCCTAAATAACTTATTCTAATACCCTGTTCTTGGAGAAGGCAATGGCACCCACTCCAGTACTCTTGCCTGGGAAATCCCATGGACGGAGGAGCCTGGTGGGCTGCAGTCCATGGGGTCGCTAAGAGTCAGACACGACTGAGCGACTTCACTTTCACTTTTCACTTTCCTGCATTGGAGAAGGAAATGGCAAACCCACTCCAGTGTCCTTGCCTGGAGAATCCCAGGGACGGGGGCACCTGGTGGGCTGCCGTCTATGGGGTCGCATAGAGTCAGACACGACTGAAGTGACTTAGTAGTAGTAGTAGTAATACCCTGTTCTAATACCCTTAGTATTGTAATAATATAGTTAATATTTTTCTGAACACCAACTGTGTGTCAGGCAGTGCTGCGAATAATTTACATGAACTAATAGTAACTTATGTAATCCTAAAATATGCTATCATAAATACTATTATAATCATCCCTGTTTTGCAAATGAGGAAACTGGTGCAGAGAGGTAAAAATTGCTTACGGCCACAGTGAGAAGTAGAAATTTAAAGCCAGCAAGCCAGATCCCATCCCCGATCCCAAACTTTGGGCCTGTTTGGTATGGTGGTTAATGGAAGGAATTCTAAATGAACTGTTAGGAAACTTAAATTCTAGACCTACCTGGGTGTCCTCAAGTAAGTTATTTTCTTTCTCCATCTAAATGAAAAGACTTGGATTAAATCCAAGATTCTCCAGCATTAAAAATCAGAATTATTATCCCAGTTCAAATATTATCTCCTTCCTCTCTACGAATGTCTAATTCATACTATCCAGCATTTTGAATGACAAGAATCAGTGTCTAAGGGAGCCTCCATTTTTTTTTTTTTTAACTTTAAAAACATCACTTTTTTGGCTGCGGTTTTCTTTTGTTGTTCCTGGCATGTGTTATGTTGGCAACACAAACCATTGTGTCTACATTTCTGTGTTTATAAATGTTTATGTTGCTATTGCTGTTTATTTCCTTTGTTTAGGGGAAATAATTTATAAAACACAAATGGAAAGGAAACAAAATTAGGCAGACCAGATTTCACCAGCAAGAGGAACCTCACAATTACATTTGTCAGATTATCTACTGTGTTACTTCCACCCCCCCACCACTGATATATCCACTCTCCCCCTTCTTCCTCTTAGTTTTCCTCTAAAGGATATATCACCATCTGATATATGATGTGTTTGACTTATTTAATGTGTCGTCTCCCTTACTCTTGCCTGGAAAATCCCATGGACGGAGGAGCCTGGTGGGCTGCAGTCCATGGGGTCACTAAGACTCAGACACAACTGAGCGACTTCACTTTCACTTTTCACTTCCATGCATTGGAGAAGGAAATGGCAACCCACTCCACTGTTCTTGCCTGGAGAATCCCAGGGACGGGGGAGCCTGGTGGGCTGCCATCTATGGGGTTGCACAGAGTCGGACACGACTGAAGCAACTTAGCAGCAGCAGCAGCAGCAGCTCCCTTACTAAAATGGAAGTCTATAATAGAGGCGCTATGTCTGTTCTGTCTTCTGCTTTTGTGTCAATGCCTATAACAGTAGGTGCCCAAGGTAGGTGCTCAATAAGCACTGACAAATAGAATTACATTGCTTCCGGATAAAGAGGATCTTGGAGACCGGAAGCATGTCACTATTGAAAAGAATATTGAAACTATTCTGTTTTCTTACCTCACTTACTGTCATTATCCACTAAAGACAGCTCAGGAATAAGCTTTCACACAACCCTCTAACTCTCCCCTGAACCCTCACTACATGACTATCTTGGATCAGGCTGCTTATTACCCTCTTAAACAAATGCAAATGACCTTCAGTGTCCAAAACACCTCCTGTTTAGTGCCCACCCCCCAAAAGAATCCAGCATGAGCTTTAATTAATGTCTATCAGATCATGCTGTTCTCTTGTTTAAATCCTTCATGGATTCTCAGGGACTTTAGCACAGACTTTAGTCTCTTTAGTAGGAAACAAAAATCCCTTTTGATCTGACCACTGATCAGACTTTTAGTCCCATTTCTCCACTCCAATACCCTAGTCATTCTGCACATTTAATTCTCTGTTGGTCTCTTTGTACTGAGATCATTGAATCATTCATCGGAAATACCCTTAAATTCATGGATTACCTGGAAAATTATACCACATTCAGTCCCAACATTATCTAAGTTGGAAAACCTTTCCCCACTTTTCCAATCACAGTAAGCTATTCTAACTTTGTTCCCCTTGTAAGACTTTTGACCTAACTTCAGTAATGCATTTATCATATTGTAATTCAGTTTTTTAAAAAAATTCTGTTTCTATTTTGTAGACCAGTGTTTAACGGAAATGCTCAGCACAGGGCTTGGCACATAGTAGGCCTTCAATAACTACTGAATAAACAAATGAACAAACAAACAAATACCATAAATGTCCTATTTAGAAATCCTTCTTCTTCTTCTCATTTAAAGCATGTTTACAGATAAATCAAATTCCAAATCCCTACCAACAAGACAAAGTTTATAACTTGCCTAGTCTTACCTAAACACATCTGGTGGCCTGTCTAGGGTATCTCTTGACCTTGACAGTAACCACAGTGCTGAGGCCATTTCTTCCTTAAGTATCTTCTTACGTGATTTCCAAATGAAAATCCACTTCGATCCTAATGTATTTGTGAGAATGCTGCTATGACAGACACAACATGGAAGGCAACCGGATGCACACACCTGAGTTGTATTTCCTTGGTCTGCCAGAGGAGATCCGGAAGCAGTTGTATCCCTTATACCACCTGTGCCCAGAGATGTAGCCCAGGGGAGATTCCAGGATAGTAGGATGTGGGGTACACTGTCCCCAGGATTGCTTGAGAAGCACAAGAAAAGTTTTCTTTAGCATCAGGGTGTCACAACAGCTGCTTGAAGACACCACACATCCAAAATTAGGAGTGGGAATAAGTCGAAGAATCAGTTAATCAGTGTCTGGCTTCCTGAACCACCTTAATGAAATAAAATGCCAAAATTCACAGATACATTGACACTCCTGCTGACAACCTAAAATAGCATCAGCTTCCGACTGAGTGAGCCAATCGCTAGCTATTGCATTGAACTCTTCTACTTAATGATATGTCAATAGGATGACCTTATTTTCAAGATAAGTTCCCTTCTCCTTGCTCTCTCTCATTTCTAGTTTGACAGTGAGACTGAACTTGGCTTTTTCTAAGGCTCACTGGATTAGAAGATGCCCTTGTGGATGGATTGTTGAAAGTTACAAGTAACTATTCCCACGTGAGAAACAAAACTTCATCGATTGGGATGAAATGTTGGGAGAAGGGAGTTTCTGCATTTAGACAATGCTAAAATCACAAGAATCCGGTTTCAAATTCAAGAGGGAACAGAGGACTAGAAACATATTTTTCAAGTGCTGTTAACAGAAATAGTTTTACATTTAGCATTTGCCTTATATTGTCTGGAGTAAGTGGCCCACATGGGCACTATTATCCTTGTAGGGGAGCCAAGACGGTGCCACTGCAGACATCTGGTAGGTACCAACAGAAGGCTGATCTGCAGGGATTTTGACCCGCTGCCTGGCCAGTGGAGGGACTCTTCAACTAGAGAAAATCAAATCATACTAAAAAAGTCCCCCAAAAGAACCAGAAGGAGAAATATAAAGGGATTTAGTAGAAAAGCCAGATGCTGAGCACAGGCTTTGTGGTCCCAATCTTCTGCCAGGCTTAGTGAGCTGACCATTTGCAAGCTACAGTCATTGACAAAGTACATACAGTGGTTAGGAGACAAACTCTGGGTTCAAATTACAGCTCCAACAATTAATAGATCCTGGGCAAATTATTTAGCTTCTTTTTTGGTTCAATTTTTTCATCTGTAAGAAAAAAAGAGTGCCTACACCGCACTGTGTTACAGTCATGAAATATGTATAATACGTGTAAAGCATGTATACATGTAGTATATAATAAGTGCTCAGCGTATGGTAGTTTTATTGTAAACAGAAACATTAAGGGGATATTTAGAATCAAGTCGAACCAAGTCGGACCAGAGAACCTCTGCTCCAAGCAAAAGTCTTGATGAGTGGCAGAGAGAGATTTAAGGATTCACCTAGCTCTATCTCTTTGTGTTGCTCTTCAGAGAAGAGTAAGATAAGATGTGGTCTTTCTTCACAAAGATCTTACAGTAAAGTAGAAGGCGCAAACATATACTATGTATATTATATCGTATATACAACATACATACATATGTGTGTGCTTATATAGATGAGAAAAAAGGCCAAAAAGTTATGAATAACATACAGCAGTAACAAACATTTATATGAAATTACTGCTGACTTTTGAATTGGAAACTATGTCCCAAGGTAGGTTATAGTACCTTTCTATTGTACAAAACCACTTTACAAAAAAGCTCCATTTGCAAGCAAGGTAGATTATGTATCTGCATCCCTGGACTCCAGCAGGACAAAATCTTCATTTTGCTTTAACTATTCACATCATAACCCAAGTAAGTTAAATTCAAGGAAGCAGCAATTCTACATTGTCCAGATATTTGCTGTTTTGCTGTCTGCCTGTTTCCTACTGAACTGATAAATGAAACCAGGATCAGATGTGGTCCAAGCTTGCACCAGTTCTGATTGGCCTCTAATTATTCAATAGAGATCACAGGTACATTTCTGAATGGTTTGGACAACAACTTCTGATGAGTCCCAAACTCTCCTGGTTAGAATGCTTTAACCAAAGGAAGGGGAACAAAAAAAAATCAGCAGACAAAGAAAAAAAAAAATTAACCACGTTTTCTACTATCTGCAATTCTTAGCCTAGTAGTAATATACTCTTTGTTCTGCTGAAAAACATTCTATATTGATTATGCTGACACTGACAGTAAAGCTGTGTGGTGGCTGGCTTTATTTTAATTTTTTCTCTTCACATCTCAGATGAGAAAGTGGGTTATGATTCATCCTGCACAATCTGAGTCAAAATTCATCTTTGTCTCTTTTCAATTAGTTCTTCTGCATTCCACATTAAAAAGCAAGAGTAGTTTGCTCAGCAAATGAGAATATTGTGGTATGCTTTGTGTGTTGCTTTCTCACACAATGACTGAAAAACAGTTTTTTGTAATGACATTCCAATAACAAGAGGACATCACAAGAAAACACAAAGTGTTAATTCAAATAGGGACAAACACTGACATTAAAAATTCAGAGCAGCTGATTATTACACACTAATCATAAGTGGCATAAATCAAGTTAGACACTGCCTTGGGAAGTAATAATCTCTTACACTGGGAAGTAACATCTCTTAAATTTTTGAGTTGTTATGGTTTAGCATACATTTTCACATCTATTTCTTTAACTTACTCATCACAACAATTATATAAAATAGATAGGGATAATATTTATTATTAGATGAAATAAGTGAAACTAAAAAAGGTTAAGAGGTTATATAAAGTTGCTTAAAGTGCACGTAATTTAATCCAGAAAACCTACAATAAGAATTCGGCTCATGGACTTCCATGAAGGTTTAGTGATTAAGACTCTGCGCTTCCAATGCAGGGGGCATGGGTTTGATCCCTGGTTGGGGAACCAAGATACCACATGATGCACAGCACAGCCAAAAAAAAAGGTTCCATCTCTTAACCAGTCCTGGGATAAGCTGATTTCTCTGGCAAAATGAGAACTCTAGTCTTAAAACTGATGAAAGAATGTTTTTAAATGACGCATATGTTCTAAAGCACAATGCAAATGTCAAAAGTCTCCAGTGTCACACAGAGATATAGGACTTACACTGGAGTTTCATGACTCCAAGTCCAGTTCTGGTTTCACTATGCCATGTAACAAAAGATGAATTATTTATTTTAATAACAGTGCTATATTATACACTGAAGACCATTATCACATTAATGGTTACAAATATTAATATTATTTATGTACTCCAAACATAATTTAGTTCAGTTCAGTTCAGTTCAGTCGCTCAGTCGTGTTCAACTCTTTGTGACCCCATGAATCGCAGCACGCCAGGCCTCCCTGTCCATCACCATCTCCTGGAGTTCACCCAGACTCACGTCCATTGAGTCTGTGATGCCATCCAGCCATCTCATCCTCTGTCGTCCCCTTCTCCTCCTGTCCCCAATCCCTCCCAGCATCAAAGACTTCCAATGAGTCAACTCTTTGCCAGAGTACTGGAGTTTCAGCTTTACCATCATTCCTTCCAAAGAAATCCCAGGACTGATCTCCTTCAGAATGGACTGGTTGGATTTCCTTGCAGTCCAAGACTCTCAAGAGTCTTCTCCAACACCACAGTTCAAAAGCATCAACTATTTATGTACTCCAAGTTTAATTAGTGAACAACATATTAAACCCAGAATATTCTTAAACAGTGATGCCTGAATATTCAACTCAGTACATAGTATTCCTTATACTCTACAATTTTAATTTATGTTTATTAACTGACAATGTGATGCGAACCTTCTCATAAACCATAGGAAATGAGGAACAGTACTGAGCAGAGTGCAAAATAGTGTAGGAAATATAATTCTTGAGTTTCTTTGGCAATTCTTCTGAAGCAACCAATGTTGTAATCTTACACAGGGCAGTTATTTTCCTACCTGCCTATGTTTTAACAGTGTATAGACAACAATATATGAAAAGTATTTGAGGTAAGTAAAGAAAAAGGCCAAAGGATCCCAAGAGATCATGAAGTCTATGAGAGATGAGGTCCATGGAAAAGGGACTGGCCTAAGATATCACAAGATTATGGGACAGAGATCAGCCCAGAATCTGGCCTCTGATTACTTGATGCCTGACTCTTTATACAACTACATTGCCTCTCATGATAATATGATGATGCTGGGTGTAAAAATTTAAAAAAAAAAATAAAACACAACTCAATTGATAATCTTAAGGACATCATTTCACCACAATATCCCATCAGTTTATCTTCTGGTTGAGTTATACCCACATTTCTCAATATTTTGAACATTAGAGGGTTCGTGGATGAACATTCTAAATTTAATTACGGTGTTTACTTTCATGTCTTTTATGGGGAAAGCAACAAGTACTTATTCCTTAAAATCAAATTACAGATATTATTGACATGAAGATAAAATAGGTTAAAAAATAAGTGAGCTGATTTAAACAAAAATGATAGACAAATAATGGATATAGATATATTGCATGTGTGTGTGTGTGTGTTAGTTGCTTAGTCATGTCTAACCCTTTGCAACCCCATAGACTGTAACCCACCAGGCCCCTCCGTCCATGGGATTCTCAAGGCAAGAACACTGGAGTGGGCTGCCATTTCCTTTTCCAAAAGGAACTATAGAAAGAAAGAAAGTGAAGTCACTCAGTTGTGTCCGACTCTCTGCGACCCCATGGACTTCAGCCCACCAGGCTCCTCCATCTATGGAATTTTCCAGGCAAGAGTACTAGAGTAGTTTGCCATTTCCTTCTCCAATATTTTTGCATATTTGGTGAAAATTATGATGGTGGCTTCCAATGACCAAGGAATGAGATGTTTCAAGTTGGGAGATTAGTAACTGGCTCTTTAACTGTGGCATGATCCTAGGGCTGAATGATGTGTCTGTGTGTGTGGAGAGAGACTGAAGATGTAGCAGCTAATAATTGTTTTCAGTTGTCTCCTGCCTACTGCAGCATCTTAACCTCCTTCAGCAAATCACTACTGTACAGCGTTTGTGTCCTTTCTTGTTGAATTTTAATAAGTGATGTTTACCTCCAGGTAGGAGTGAAGCCAGGTCCAGGACTCAGATAAACTGAAGTTTTGATAGAAAACCAAATGGGGGCTGAGACCATAACTGTGCAGTGCTGTTATGAAACTGGGAGAATTTAATGTAACATGACTGGCATCAGAGTCAAAATTAGGAAGAAAACCAGGATACAGTCATTAATTTGGACTTGCTTCTGGAACTTCTCAGTTTACTGGCCTTGGATATTTTCTGCTTACTTTCCACTTAAAGCATTCAGTTGTCTTTACTGAAAACTCTATCCACAAATAGTGCATCACCAATAGATCTCTTTCTGCCCCAGCAATAGGTGGACTCCTCTGGCATTTAATCTGGCACAGGTCAGGTGGCAATAGTGGTAAAAACCCCTGAATTTGGGTGGAAAAGTCTGTATTTTCCACTGCCAGTCATGTAATTTGTTTCCTATCAAAGCTCTTTGTGCTAAAGGATTGAACAAATGCTTTCTCTCCTTGGTCATTATGTCACCTTATTTCTTTTGTCTCCCATCGCACACACTTCTGTGATTGGTATATAGTAAGCACTCGATCAATATTTGTAGATGAGTGAATCTGTTTAATTGAAAGTACAACAGATGTCTACCAAGTAGAAATCTGCAGATGTTCAAACAATGGCTTTGCTGACAGTCAATTAATTATGCCTTCTGACAGTTCTAATGTCACTTCAAAGTCTGGAAGAAGATGATTATCTGTGTGCTTTAGAGAAAGTTGTGGGGAAAGTTCAGATTGGGGGAAAGGAGGGTGGTTTGGAGGGGAAAGGGAGTTGAGTTCACAGTTATCTGTATTGGTATGTTTAAGATCAGAAAATGCAGAATAAGCACTTGTAGGTCTGGGTATCAGCTCTGCCATGTCTCAATACCCAACCACAGACAATCTGTGAATTGAAACTTTCTTTTGCCATACGCACTGTGTGCCCCACCAGCCTTTCTCTCTCAAGATATCAAGCTTATTTCCATGTGATTAGACAAAGGATGCTTGACTATAAAGCAAAAAAAAAATTCTTTTCTACTTTTCTTATTCTTTGATAAAGAGAATGGTGATCCCAATGGAACAAAATGAGTAGGTATCTACTTTAAGTATGAAACACGGATCCTGGGTGATGCTTCCCAGTCTTGAAGGGGTGAAATATAAGAGAACAACCTTTCACAAATGTTTGCTATGGAAAACACAAGTAAACACGGATAAAGGATGTTTTTCCAATGTGATTCCCTGCTCATCTGACCCATTTGGATTAGGACAGAAGAAAATTGAGGAGGTAAGAGATTGTCTTGGGTTCCAAGAACCACAAAGGAAGCCCAGAATGAAAGAAATGTAATTTAGAATTTAGAACAGAAAATCCTAACTATATAACCTATCCATTGGCCAATTTCAATCTTTAATTTTCACAGAAAAGACATGCAAAACAGATAAATCAAGTTCAAGGGTATCAATCTAACTTTGACTGAAGTTCAATGACTGTAGCAACCATGTGTTTTCTCCCTAAAACATTCTCTAGTGACTTCAAGTGTTTTAAAAAGGAATTAGAAAGCTTGAGCTACAATCCATGGCTTTGTCACCAATTAGTTTGAAACTAAAAAACTCTCTTATTTTTGTAACCTCTAAAAGTGAGAGATTTTCCTAGATAGCCTCTAAGATTCCCTCTAGCTATAACAATTTATGATTCCATAAGGTACTAAATAAACATAAGTTAAATAAATGAAGTTTTTTTTTTTTTAATAGTTTATACCATGTCCTGACCCAGGGGAATGTCTGCTCACAATTTTTTTCCATGGGTTAATTAATTAATTAAACATTAAACATCTCCTATGTATCAGGAATTGATCCGGGGTTAAAGATAGAGAGACACAGCGGTATACTAAGCAAAAACTACCTTCAATCAAACTTACATCTTAATGAGGTAAACAATAAATGCTACAAGTAAGTAACCTGATGAGTATGAGAAAAAGATACTGGCAATCTCTTTGGTTCATTTATATTTGAAAATCAAGTATACATACATAGGTTCTAACAAGTTATTATCATTTCCTCATTTTTATGGGCAGTGGATTCTTTTTTTTTTAATTGGTGGAAATTTGTTTTACAATGTTGTGCTGGTTTCTGCCATACAACTACTCACATCAGCAATGACTATACATATACCACCTCCCTCCATTCCCCACTGGGGATGTATTTTTAACCAAAGTTTGAATAGGATGTAACCCAGCCTGGGTTCACAAAAATAGCAGGCCCAATCTACTTCCTCACCTCTGTGAGCAGCCCTGCCATATTCCTTTACTCACTAGCAGAGACTAATTTCCATCCTTTGCTCAGAAAGGGGATTTTGGCCATAGAGTTCAAAACAGTCTCAGCTTTACAACCTTGAACAAGCCATTTAGGCTTTAGTTTTCGGGAAAATGAAAGGTTGTCCTATATAGCTTCTATGATTAAATGATTCTTTATGATACTACAATTCTAGGTTTCCAAATCAATGCTTAAAAATACACCATGTAGCCAAATTAATTAAAAATTAACGTGTACTAAGATAGAACACATAAAATGCTTAGGATTATTATTTATTTAGTGCTGTAATCATATATTGCCCCGAGCAAACGTTTTACCAGAAATCACTACCACAAAAGGAAGTATATCTAACATGTCTCATTAACAGAAGACATTTTATTCCCAAGGCCCACAGAGACCTTAAACGAAAAGATGGAGAGAAACGAAATCAAGAAATTTATTTTTCCCCAAATCAATACCACCTTTTCTCTAAACCACTTATTTTCTACTTATTCTTCCATTGTGATTTTTGGGGTTTTAATTAATTAGGTCATTTTTCTGTGAAAATAAGGTCCTTAAGGCCCCAGGTTCCATCTGTACTAAAAGAGGCTCCCACTTGGAATCACTTTCTAGTTTGTAATTGACGGGAGCACTCTGGAAACCATTTTCTTGACACAAAATAATAATAATTAAAAAACAAAACAAAACAGTGACACAAATTATTTAGAACCTGCCAGATGAGATCCTCTAAAAACTTTTCAAAGTAATCATGCTTCTCTTTGTACCAATGAAGAAGCTAAAAAAAGAATATGTTCACTGATTTATCTCATAGTCGATGACCAACCCAGTAACATGGTGCTGAGAGGATGTAATGGGGTGGAGAGAGAACAGAATCTGGAATCAGTAGGCTCGCTGCTTATGGGAGCTATGAGCAGAAGGGGTGGTAGAGGGGGGAGTCCCTTAATCACTCAGATCCTCTATTTCTTCATATACCAAATGGAAATAAACACATTGCTTGGTAGGGCTGCTTTGAGCTTAGGGCTTCACTGGTGGCTCAGATGGTAAATAATCTGCCTGCAGTGTAGGAGACCTGGGTTCAATCCCTGGGTTGGGAAGATCTCCTGGTGAAAGGAATGGCAACCCGCTCCAGTATTCTTAACTAGAGAATTCCACAGACAGAGGAGCCTGGTGGGCTATCGTCCATGGGATTGCAAAGAGTCAGACACAACTGAGCAGATATCTCTTTCTTTGTCTAGGTTAAATGATATAACAAATACAATATAAAAGTGCTTTACAAAGCATTTTAGTTGTAATCATGTAGCAATAATGATAAACTGGGTAGCACTGGAAATTAGATGCAAGAGCTTGATTCCCAGGCAAGCTGAGGTGCCTAAGTCACAGAATGTCAGAGTTGGATAATATTTCTGAAATCTAATCTCATAGTCCAATGAATGCTTGAATACCTATCACCACTTCCTCAACAAGGGATTATTGGGCTTTGTCCTAGGCTCATGCAAATATTTCCTCTGTCACTTAAACATGTTAATTTATTATATGGAATGTAATTTTTCCAGCTTCCCCTCACTTGCTAACTTTGGAGTAATACATATTAAGTCTAATTTCTTTTTGACATGGCAGTTCACCAATAGGTTTCAAGGCTCTAGGCTTTCTTTTCTCCACTCCTTCAACTGTAGCTCAAATAGTGGTTTCCAGTTTCCTAAGCCTCTTAGTCTAAGTCCTCTAGACATGCTCATTTATCCTTTGTTCTTATTAGTATAGAAAAGAAATAGACTATCTTTCCATTGTTTAGGGCATTTTGCTTCTACTCACGCACATCCATGGGACCTCCATTTTGCTCTCAATCGAGGAGATACATAGTACCAAATATGGTGATGTGGTTTTATCAATAAAGTAATCATAGCAATGCCCATCTGGATCTTTCTTATCTTATGGCTTGATTCATGCCAGGTCCCCACTGCCTCACATATTTTACTCTTGTCCAACTGTCCTTTGAAGCAATAAATGCTACTTCCCCTAGAACCAACTTCTGGCTTCATGCAAAAACTCAATATGTCTCACTAACAATACTCAAGAGATAAGCAAAAACAAAACTTAGATAAATGCCAAGTTTTATGACGAGAATTTACCTAGTGCTGTCTAAAGGCATAGGGATTCTTCAAATAGCTCACTAAACAATTCTAAGACTCACACACTTCAGTCTTTTTTTTTTTTTGAAGAAAGAATAAGACAACACCATGTAAACACTGCCAAGATAATTACAGCTTCATGCTTCAAAATAAGCGGGTAGATATTTTCAGTCCATCCTCAGATACATTACATTATTCACTTCCAGATATTCTGTATTCCAGGATTATTGCCTTCTGCCTTAGGGTCTGTGCAGCCAAAATATCATTATTTTTGAGGGAGTCATGCTGTAGTCACAGGCTGAGACATGGAACCTCTCACTTACAACACCTTTTCTCTTTCAAAATGAATTAAAGCACAAACTTAGAGCCTCTGGGTATACCAACCAACATGGAGAACACTTGGATAAATTCACAGACACGGCTGAAGGATATCCAGAGACAAACTCAACTGTCCTTTACAGTCAGTTCAGTTGCTCAGTTGTGTCTGATTCTTTGCGACCCCATGAACCACAGCATGCCAGGCCTCCCTGTCCATCACCAACTCCTGGAGTCCACCCAAACCCATGTCCATTGAGTCGGTGATGCCATCCAACCATCTCATCTTCTGTTGTCCCCTATTTTCCCCTCAAAAGTACCTGAAAAATATAAGCTCCGATTAGGGCTTCCCAGATGGTGCTGGTGGTAAAGAACCCACCTTCCAATACAGGCAACGTAAGAGTTGCAGGTTCAGTTGCTGGGTCGGGAAGATCCCCTGGAAGGGGAAGTGGCAACCCACTCCAGTATTCTTGCCTGGGAAATCCCATGGACAGAGGAGGCTGGCAGGCTCTGGTCCATAGGGTTTCAAAGAGTTGGACAGGATTGAAGCGACTTAGCACACATGTATAAGCTCCAATGCTGGCCACTAGCCCTCTTAAGTTTCACAATTTTCTAGCATAACTTTCTCCCCCATTAGTTTCAATATCTGTTTTAAAAAATCCTCCCTCTATTTTAAGTTCTGAACTTAACCTTAAATTATAATAATTTATACTTCATTACCCCTTGTTCTTTCTGTGTATCTACCTCTGGCACTGAGAGTCTCTTCTAGCATAAACATGGTCTTCTAGTTGCCCAGGGAAACAGGTTGCTCCAAGATGCAAGCACTTGAAACAAGGCCTGTAGCCTTGCAAATGACTTGAGCTAAGGATCTGTTGTGTGGTTAATTGAATTAAAAGAGAACTTCTCCTATCTTCAACTTTCTTCTATATTTCCTCTCAGTTCAGTTCAGTTCAGTCGCTCAGTCGTGTCCGACTCTCTGCGATCCCATGAATTGCAGCACGCCAGGCCTCCCTGTCCATCACCATCTCCCAGAGTTCACTCAAACTCATGTCCATCAAGTTGGCGATGCCATTCAGCCATCTCATCCTCTGTCATCCCCTTTTCCTCCTGCCCCCAATCCCTCCCAGAATCAGAGTTTTTTCCAATGAGTCAACTCTTCACATGAAGTGGCCAAAGTACTGGAGTTTCAGCTTTAGCATCATTCCTTCCAAAGAACACTCAGGGCTGAGCTCCTTTAGAATGGACTGGTTGGATCTCCTTGCAGTCCAAGGGACTCTCAAGAGTCTTCTCCAACACCACAGTTCAAAAGCATCAATTCTTCAGTGCTCAGCTTTCTTCACAGTCCAACTCTCGCATCCATACATGACCACTGGAAAAACCATAGCCTTGACTAAATGGACCTTTGTTGGCAAAGTAATGTCTCTACTTTTGAATATGCTATCTAGGTTGGTCATAACTTTTCTTCTAAGGAGTAAGTGTCTTTTAATTTCAAGTCCAGTAGATGCAAAATGTTCAGAACATGAAAGACTATCTTCCCTTCAAAGATCTGGACTGATCATACTGCTCTCTTATGATTCATCTTTGGTAGCATTTAGCTAATACTGTAATGTAACAGTTACAATTTTTGATGAAGATGGAAAAGGAGGGGCAATGGAACACTAAAACTAGCACCTTTTTGGATGAAATCATTATAAAAAATTCAGCTGAGATCAGTTGAAGGTTCTAGCTTGTAATATTTTATCAAGAAATGGCTTGAGAAAATGAGATGAGATGTAGCTATCAGTGATTTGCTTCCTTTGAGGTCAACAGTCAACGCCTGTGGTTGATAGAGTGATATTAGGTGGGCTATCTCTCCAGAGTATGTATCTGAGCCATGGCAAAAAGTCTATGCTTAGTCGCGCCAGTTAATTCAGGAGTTAAAGACAGTCAAAGTATATTGTCAGTGACAATGAAGTCAGAGCTACAGAAGCCCTGGGAAAGAGTGATAAGAGACAGGAGTAGTTAACTACAGGGACCGCTTACATCTTTTTGCAATGGTAACGAATCAGAATGAACTTAAGATGAGACAAGTAAGTCCAAATCCAAAAAGTTATGCTGTGTAACTTGAACTCATTGAGTCTCTCTCAATCTTGGTTTCTTCATCAGGAAAATAAAAACATCATTTTTATTGTAGTTGTTCAGTTGCTCAGTCATGTCCAACTCTCTGCAACCCCATGGGCTGCAGCACACGGCAGCTTCCCTGTCCTTCACTGTCTCCCAGAGTTTGCTCAAACTCATGTCCATTGAGTCAGTGATACAATCCCACCATCTCATCCTCTGTCGCCCCCTTCTTCTCTTACCCTCACTCTTTCCCAGCATCAAGGTATTTTCCAATGAGTTGGGTCTTTGCATCAACTCATGACCAGGTCTATCAGTCAGACCATGACTGTAAATAGCCTTTTTAAACTTGGAGAGCTTTAGGTAAACATCAGCTTTGGTCATCACCACCACAATGCTTATCATCTCACCAACAATTGAAAGGGTATGTGTCCAGTAGAAAATAAAGAAACAGATACATAAGAAAGAGGAGTTTTCAAACAGTCAAATTTAGAAGACACAGGAATGATTCTTTACTCCTCCTGCCCAAGAAGGGAATGTTAAGATAATTCATTTATGGCAATTCCCTAGTGGTCCCATAGTTAGGGCTCTATTGCTTCCACACCAGGGAGCACAGATTTGATCCCTGGTTGGGGAACCAAGATCCTACATGCCACACGGCATGTATATAAAAAGATAATTCATCTATGGCAGGCTTCAATACTTTTGGGGGGAGAAAGGGTGTACTGTGTAGTTATATTATCTCTAGTTGTTATAATCTGAAATGAGTCTGTCCTTCTCACAGTATCTTTACATCTTCTACCTGTTTCAAAATAATTTGCTGACATAATGACAGTTCACTCTAAATACTTCAACATCTGCTCCTGACAACAAGGATACTGTCTTATACACCAATGCCATTACCATACCCACAAAATTGACACTGATGTTTTATTATCTAATATATAGTTCATATTTAAATTTCTCTAACCTCTCCCCAAATGCCCTGATTTTTGATCCAGATCCAATCAAGAAGTATGCCCTGCATTTGAATGACATGTATTTTTCATCTTCTTTAACCTTAAATAGTCTAACACTGACATTTTTAAAGAATTCAAGACAATTGTCTTTAAGAATGGCATATCATCTAAATTTGTCTATTTCCTAATGGTTAGATTCAGGTTACATATTTCCACAAGACTATTACATAGACAATGTTGTATACTTTCTACTACATCATATCAGCTGGCACATGGCAGTTTGTCCCAGTATTGGGGATGCTAAGTTTCATCACTTGCATTAAGAAAGTTTCCAAACCCTATTTGTGAAGGTATCTTTTCTCCTTTGTACTCAAGTCATTCGTGAGGTGACCTTTTGATATCCCTTCCCTACTCTGAACATACCATAATTATAGTTCTTTAAATAAAGAAAACGTGATAAAACTGATGGGAAACTCCATAATGCAAAACAAAACAAAACAAAAACCCAAATATATTCATCAATTATTCCACTTAAGGAAAAAGAAACTAGGAGTTGCAAAGAGAAAAACCAACATGACCACAGGGGAACCTTTTCCATTGATGCCATTTATTTACATTATGTTCCCTCTCACTCACTGGTGTAGCTCACAATCTAATAGGAGATCTTTGACATGAAAGCTCTTCATGACCTTTGGCAAATCAGCTATAGTGCCAATGAAAATTTCAGCATTAAATAGGCAAAGTGATAGAAAAAGTGAGCAGCTGCGGTAAGGCTGGCAATGTTAATGCAAGAGTGAGAAATTCTTTTAAGGTGGTGATGAACAATGCTATTTCCAGCCCAGAATGGAACTAAGGTAAAATTCTGATAGAGAACAAGAGATGTCTCTTATTCATCTCTCTTGGGTCAGGCCCTTCTGTTGCAAACACTTGATACATAGCCTTCCTCCCCTCATCTTCAGACAGACTTAACTCTGTCTTGTATGCTCACACAGTGTCTCTGGCAGATCCACCACAGTGCTGCGCTCCTTGCCGCACTGATATCCCTAACATGCTTGCCTCTCTCCCATCCTTCCCAGGAACCTGTGGGTCCCCTGAGGGCAGAGATCTCGCATCTCGTTGTCCCTGGCACCCAGCACAAAGGCAGGTGTGAATGTGCTTGGGAAATGCTTAATGTTTAAAGAATAGAAGAGTAAACCACAGTCCTGTTAACTCATCCTTTGCTTCCTGCTTTTACCTACCATGAGAAGTAGAAAAGGCATTCTGGCTCTGGAAACCATAGTCTTAACCACATTTCATGAAATAGTTCTGATAACCTTTTATCTCAATGTGTGAGACTCATGATATAAGATAAAATACTTGATCTTTAGGCTGTTGGTTCCAGCCTACCTCTCTAACCTGATTTCCTAATATCTTGTTCCTTCCCACATGGATGCTTCACTCCAGTGATTTTATTCCCTTTTATGTTAAAATTCTACTCATCAGAAATGACATCACTTCTCTCCTATCACTGCACTTCCAAGTCTCTGTTACCATAATTTAAAAAACAATTGAAAGTTTATCTACTCTATAAACACTTTCCATTCCTGCCTCATAATTTGCTCTCTCTTTCTTCTATACCCTCAAAGGAATTTGGCTGAACTTTGAATAAGTTACTTGTCACTTTCTGCCTTGCCTTATAATTAAATGCCACATTGTACACATCCTCTACTAGACAATAAGCTTCTTTAAATATAAGACCCATGTCTCTCTTGTTTCATGTGCATTTAACACCTACCCAGCAGAGTAGCCTGCACATAGTAGGCTGTTCATTGGTGGATGTTTTCCATATAAAGTAATTTTCCTTAAATCATCCTGGGCTCAATTGATATTTTCTATATAGTTTCTATATCTATATAGTTCATTCTATCTACTTGGTGGTGCTAGTGGTAAAGAACCTGCCTGCAAGTGCAGAAGCAACAGGAGACACAAATTTGATCCCTGGGTTAAGAAGAATCCCTGGAGGAGGAAATGGCAACCCACACATGGACAGAGGAGCCTAGCAGGCTACAGTTCATAGGGTCACCAAGAGTCGGACAAGACTGAAGTGACTTAACACGAACATAGAAGAGACTACCTTCTCTTATTTTCCATTTGTCCAAAGCTAATCTCCTCCATAAAACCTTTCTTAAATATCCAGACTAAACTTTGGAAGGGATGGATATGTTTATTACCTGATTTGCTATGATGGCAAAACACATGCATCTATACAGCCAAATCCACCAAATTATATACATTAATTATGTGGAGTTCTTTGTGTACTTCAATAAAGCTGTGGGAAAAGCTTTTAGAAGAAAAAAAATGTATAGACCTGGATTTTAATCCATTAGTGGATTCTAATCCACTCCTGCCACTTATTAGCTGTTGATATTGCGCAGATTACTTAACATTTCTGAGCCTTGGTTTCCTAATCTGGAAATAATAATATCATTTACTTTACAGGATTATAGCTTTTTCTGTAAGGATGAAATGAACACATTCTTATAAAGCACATGTTATATAATAGTCCTGCCATGTTGTAAGCACTCAATAAAACTTAATCATTATTTCACATTCTCTCTCATGGTTTATAACATTCATTTGGCAATGATTATTTATCAGTTGGTGACATATGTTCTAGTTTTCCTTGGAACTTAATTTAAAATCAAGCATTATTAATGGATTTTTAATGGGCATATCTTGTTTTCTTACGTAAAGCATGGGATAAGTTTGATTATTGAGTATATTTCTACATGCCAAGAACTTGACTAAGTGTTTTCTCTAAATATTTCATTCAATACTCACAGAAACAGTATAAAACAGCCATTATTTCCATGTTATAAATACAGCAAAACAAAATGATGTAGAGAGTAAACAATTTGTTTGCAGTGTCTAAGCTAGAAAGTAGTAGAGCTGGGACAGTTCTTGAAGGCAAAGATAGTATTTCATTATATGTTTCCCAGAGTACTTATTATATATTCATTAATACAGTCACAAGCTATGGTCAATGTTGTTTATTTCTATCTATTCTGTTGCTATGATAACTGAAGCAAACATATTTGGCATGTTAGCATTTTTGTTTTTGATATACCTTAATACAGATAATAAAGGGCCTTGTTTTTCACTTTTAATAAACTTTTCAAACATTATCTTAGGTTGCAATATAAGATCTCCCATGTCAATGACAAGAGCATGATATACTTTTAGTGTATTTCAATATAAGTAGAGACTTTCTTTTTTATATTATTCTCTATCCATTTGTGCTAGGCTTCCCAGGTGGCTCAGTGGGTAAAGAATCCACCTGCAATGCAGGAGACACAGGAGATGTGAGTTCAGTGGCTGGGTTGGGAAGATTTCTTGGACGAGGGGATGGCAATCTACTTTAGTATTACTGCCTGGCAAATCCCATGGACAGAGGAGCCTGGCAGGCTACAGTCCACAGAGCTGGACGTGACTGAAGCGACTGAGCACACAGCACACAGATGCACTCGCGCTAGTCTCTCTAAACTCACATTTAACTTTTCGTTTTGCATGCTTCTCTGCATTAATGATATTTCTATAATGAACTTACTATGAAAGAAACACTAGATAACATTTGGTTCACACTCTTGATTTGGGAAAAGGGGCTGAGGCAGTGGAGGAATGGGCCAATATGTTTAGCTGGTGGAAAGCAGAAAAGGAATCAGAATGACTCTTTATCCCCACTATTATGCTCTTTTAGCTAAGACACACTGTCTCCTGAATACAAATAAATGCCACATATTTCATATTCTAATCCAGTCCATTTATGATGTGGGTTTGGAACAGTGCCCCCAGTTTATCTGTTATTCAGTTCAGTTCAGTTCAGTGGCTCAGCCGTGTCCGATTCTTTGCAACCCCATGAATCACAGCACACCAGGCCTCTCTGTCCATCACCAACTCCCGGAGATCAATCAAACTCACGTCCATCGAGTTGGTGATGCCATCCAGCCACCTCATCCTCTGTCGTCCCCTTCTCCTCCTGCCCCCAATCCCTCCCAGCATCAGAGTCTTCTCCAGTGAGTCAACTCTTCGCATGAGGTGGCCAAAGTACTGGAGTTTCAGCTTTAGCATCATTCCTTCCAAAGAAATCCCAGGGCTGGTCTCCTTCAGAATGGACTGGTGGGATCTCCTTGCAGTCCAAGGGACTCTCAAGAGTCTTCTCCAACACGACAGTTCAAAAGCATCAATTCTTCGGTGCTCAGTCTTCTTCACAGTCCAACTCTCACATCCATACATGACCCACAGGAAAAACAATAGCCTTGACTAGACGGACCTTAGTCGGCAAAGTAATGTCTCTGCTTTTGAATATGCTGTCTAGGTTATTAAATATTCTCAAATAAGAAGTGGGAAGACATAGAAAATATTTGAATAAGTAAAAGTCCTGGGCAGTTTTCCCACCTCTCTGCCTTTGTTCCTACTGCTCCCCAAATGTAATATCCTCTCTCTAGAAGTTCTTAGAGCAGAGTTACTCAGAATGGTGGATGGATGCCTAGTTGACTAAGACACTCTGTGAAGAGACAAGCTCAGAAGCAGACAGTATTTATAAAATATTATAGCAGCTTAATAGAGTAATTTATTCCTGTTAAATATAACAATGCTAAAACTCTGTCTTCCAGTTTGTATTCTTTTACTTCATTTTCTTAGTAACTAATTTTAATTATACTTTGTGGAGATATGGATC
This sequence comes from Neotragus moschatus, assembly GCA_006410615.1. NCBI lineage: Eukaryota > Metazoa > Chordata > Mammalia > Artiodactyla > Bovidae > Neotragus > Neotragus moschatus. The sequence continues at coordinate 1,233,296 of SJYA01000115.1, forward strand.
TCCAACAGATTAGGGAGGAAACAGAAAATTTGAAAGGCACTGCTTTAACAAGTCCAGGTTCAAGAGCCATTAATTCTTCTCAAAAGCATTCCTGATGTTCTTGATGCAGAGAGCATTTACACTTTATAACATTTGACCTAAGTCCCTCTTACAACTCCACCTAGTATACCTAGACTATCAATTATTTGTGTGCTTTTTTTTGTCTTTTCTGAATAATTCCAACCTCCTTGAGGACAGGTTATTTATTTTTAATACCTCATAACTAGCATTCGGAGAAGGCGATGGCACCCCACTCCAGTACTCTTGCCTAGAAAACCCCATGGATGGAGGAGCCTGGTAGGCTGCAGTCTATGGGGCTGCAGAGTCAGATACGACTGAGCAACTTCACTTTGACTTTTCACTCTCATGCATTGGAGAAGGAAATGGCAACCCACTCCAGTGTTCTTGCCTGGAGAATCCCAGGGACGGGGGAGTCTGGTGGGCTACCGTCTATGGGGTTGCACAGAGTCGGACACGACTGAAGGGACTTAGCAGCAGCAGCAGCAATTGGCATATAATTTATAAAAAGTGACATTACACTAATGGACTGGATGGATTAACCATTGATAATTATTCACAGGTTTTGAGGAGAAGTAAAAACAAAACAAAACAAAAACAAAGAGATAAACTCTTCCTAAACAGGGGGAAAAAATTAAGAGCAAAAAAGTTTAGATACCACCCAATTCCCCGTCTTATAGATGAACGTCTTCCATTTTCCTGAACCCACACAGAAACCCTATCTCTGCCTAATGAGAAGCTAGTAAATGGTCAAATATTAACTTTTAAAATAAAGTTTGAATTCAAGAAACTCTGCATAACTCCTGAAATTTTAGTCCAAGCTAAACAGATATCACATTTACAGCAGTTTCACAAAGCAGTATCCAGAATACTCAGGTGTGTGCACATGCGTACCAAGTCCAATGCATCAAGACCAGTGGAGCTGATACTATTCCTAACTACTGATTAAGGAAAACAGAACAGAACCTTTACTTCAGAAGTCAGTCCTAGACCCCACTCACCAAAGTATTCATCGGCGGGTGGATTTTCCATGTCATACAGCATCTTCTTGGTCAGGTGCTCGAGCTCATCTTCAGGGCGGAATGAGGAGGGTGCAGCTGGAGGTCCCATGGACCCTGTTGGTCCACCCTGAAAGGCAGAAAACACAGAGTTCTTTAAGGGCAATCTAGACATCAACCAAGGCAGCCAGGTAGTGTTTGCACTGGACAGGGCTATTAGAAGGCCTGGGTTTAGGATTGATTGGTTTTATCAGCTATTCAAGGTCTAACCTTGGAGGTACCACTTTATTCACTTGCCTTATCTAGATAAGCCATCTATCAGGCTTTAGAAATTCATGTTTATAAAGAATAGAGCTGTATGTTATTCAACAATTGCAAGCAGTCACTATGTGCCAGCTGTATATTTGTAAAAAAAAAAAAAAGGGATGAATATGTTCAGTCTCTTCCCTTATGCAGCTTACAGTCAAGCAAGAGATATAGGCACTCTGATAATTAACGATAAAGCAATTGTAGAAAGTGCACAACTGGGGCACAAAGGGGACTCTGGCATGAGAGGAAAAATTCCAGAGGAGAGGTGTCAACACAGATTAGGACTTATTCAGCTGAAGGAGAGGAAACACTCGGGTTGAAGTATCTTCCATTCAGGTGACGAAAAAACCAGGTGGCTTAGGAGCTCCTGGCAGTTGTATATTTTGAGACCATATGTAAAGCCTGAGATAAGATAGAAGATGAATATTAATGGGTACATGGCATCCAGAATGTGAAGGAACTTGTGTTCCAGTTAAGGAGGTTAAGTGCCCCCCACGCCCCCACACAACTAGACCACTCCTGCACTGCAAACAAACATAACAAATGAGAAAGTAAATCACCAGCATTAAACACTGGATTGGTGTTCAACAGATGGATGCACCTGGATGAAAGCAATGTGAGGGAATCAAAGGTCAAGTGAAAGAATACTTGAGGTGATCAGCCAAGAATCTACCAGATGCAAAATAGCTTGCTCTATGTAAATAAGAGGGAATTTCTTACATTTTCCTTTGCCTATAATCTAACTTTGACCATTCCCGATAGCATACCCCAGTATCTTCAATCAAAGTATTAAAACCAGAAATACTGTTATAAGTTTAGAAAAAGCAATGATGATGTTCCCTGTGGCTAAGGGGAAGAACTGTGAAAGGGAATGCGATTCCTTGATGTCTACCCAGTCTTAAAATTGTTGACCAAGTTTCTCCTTTAATGAATAGTTTACAAGAATCAATTCAACAAAATCTGAAGCTGCATATTCATTCACACATTGTCTTTACTACACCAAATGAGTTTTTGGATGTGAAAATCCCTCGAAGTACATATCCCTGTATGAAAGTTTCATTATTATATTACCAGAATTCATTTCAACAACCAAGGGTAAAGAAATTGATGCCCCAAAAGATCAGGGCAGGGCTTATTAAGGTAAAGCCAGGACAAGAGCCCATCTTAGATTTACTCATGTATCCTAGGAACATTAAATATTAACCTCAGGGCCTTCTCTAAACTGCAAACAATGTCTGTCCTATAGAGTTAGTGTGAGGTTAAAGAAGCTCTTGACTCATTCACATTTCTTTAGCTTATTAGTTTATCCACACATTTTTACAGCATCTATTTGTGTACCCTCCACAAGCATAAGGATGTGTTAGACACAGTCTTTGCCTTTGCGAGGACTTGAGTCCAATGAGAGTGAGAAACACACACAAATGATTCTTTACAAAAAGCACACTATATTGTGAGGATATATGCAGAAACGAACACTGGAGTGATTTGCTAGTACTATAAAATTTCAAATTGCTCATATATGCTATCAACTTTTACGGACATTTTACAGAAATATTCCCATAAGAACATAAAGTTACTGTGGCCAATGGCAGTGAAGGACTATATGGCGCGGCAGTGGCATTATGGTTGGAGATAGTGCTTTAATCAAGTGAGCCTGTGAAACTTTCTGAACTTCAGATCTTCTTCTGTAAAATGGGCTTGAGAATGCTACCTCATAGTCTTTGTGAGAATTAAGATAACTTGATTTTGGGGCTTCCCTGGTGGCTCAGTGGTGAAGAATTTGCCTGCAATGCAGGAGACACAGGAGACGTGGGTTCGATCCCTGGATCAGGAAGATCCCCTGGTGCAGGGAATGGCAACCCACTCTAGTATTTTTGCCGGCAAAATCCCATGGACAGAGGAGCCTTGTGGGCTACAGTCCATGGGTTCACAGATAGTTGGACACAACTGATGTGACTGAGGATTCATGCAGGCAACTTGATTTTCATGCTAAATAGAGCTTAACTACTACTTTCAAGCCATGGTAACAAAGGGACTCTGGATCCCCCAACCTGCCTCAGAGGGAAAGGACTATTCCCATACAGGTGACAACAATGAAGATGAGACAGGAAAATTATCTATATTCTTTTTTTTTCGCAAGTCTGCAATTAAGAGAGAACTTATACACCAAATTTGGTATCACCTGGCTGTAAAACTCTGTGCATTTTTTTAAACCAAACATTACTTTCTATAGAGAAAAATGCTAGAAAAGCATGAAATGTTAATGATGGTGGCTGTTTTAATTTAAATCAACAGCTAGTAAAGAAAATCTCATAATTCCTGTTTCCAGCCCAACTCTCAGAGAATGGACACAATTTATCATTGTTTGGCCCTAACATCTCCTTGCTTTCCTTTTCACATAAACAAAGAGAGAGAACCAAGTTTGTCCTCTGTAAATCTAAGCCAGCAGTTCAGATTCTACCTTTAAGAACATACATTTCAAGCAGAGGTCCAATTTCAAAGTACTTACCATGTCAGTGTTTCACTGATTTTGAGGGGAAAAAAATGTGTCTATTATTTCTTTTATTCTACAAATACTTCTTCCTATTTGTTTTTGATACTGTTTCTAAAGTAACACATTTGGAAAGGTTCTTTTCTTTTAGCTTCTAATCTCATATAATGGCCTCCTGGAATCTTAGTATTTCTTTTGAATAAAGTGTTTTCCCACACAGTTCAGTTGGTAAAGAATCTCCCGGCAGTGCGGGAGACCTGGGTTTGATTCATGGGTTGGGAAGATCCCCTGGAGAAGGAAATGACAGCCCACTCCAGTATCCTTGCCTGGAGAATCCCATGTGGAGTCTACAGTCCATGGAGTCGCAAGAGTTAGACATGACTGAAGACTATCTTTCTTTCTTCTTATGACTAAAGACCCCAAGAGACCATCTCTTTCAGTGTTTCTGGGTCTTATTTGGCTACAGAGCTCTCCACATGTGCTGTCTCCAGTGGGTAATGTTCAAAATCTGTGGAAACATCCTGGTAAAACCTCAGGTTCTTCCCAGTTGTCTCTCATACTCAGAAAAATACAGCTCAGATTTTCTTCAAGGTTCAAGTCTCAAAGTAGTAGTTTATAGTACTTTTCTCATTGGATTGAAGAGACCCCTTTCAATTTCTGTCTTACTTAGAACTCAACACATCCTTGGAAAAATTAATAACTGCCTGATTCATTTTTTTTTAAATAAGCAGTTTCTAAAATTGTGTCTGGGCAATAGACCACAACTGAAAATTTTTAAGTAGGGGTGAGAGGGCTGGCAAGGTGGGTGATGCATTTTTTGTTTTGTATGTCTTCAAAAGTAGAAGTGTGAATAGTATCGGCGGTATACTCATTGTGACATAATAATTCCTTGTCTCTATATGACCTTTCTCAAAGTGCCTGCTTCCACATATATGTAATCACAAATGTTTATACAACAGGCTTGTGTGAGATATGATCCCTTTTTATGGATGAGGAAACTGAGGCTCAGAGAAGGTAACTGAGCAACTTTGTGTGAAGTACCAGCTCTGAAAGATAGCAGAGCCCTGACTGAGACCAGGTGTGTTTCGGCTCCACTTCAAAACCTCTCTGGGCTTCGACATTGTTGTCTCTGAGCACTTCTAGCTCTATTATTCTATAGTCATTTGGATTTTAATCTATTGATTGTATTATTTAATAAGCAAACATGTCTTTCAGAGTGGAGGCTTACTGCTAAATAGTGAAACAAAAGCACTGCAAAACAAGTATAAACACAGTCTTTAACCTTCTCTAAGGAGGAGACATTCTTATAAGTATCAATATTAATCACTAACATGTGTGTTCTTTGAAATAAATGTCTGGACCTCCCAGTAAAGGTGAAAAAAAATTACATGATCCACAGATGAGTTATTGAGAAGTAAACTTCAGAGAACTCCTTCAAAATTCTCTTAACATACTTTTCCTAAGGAAATGCCAAGTGCTAAGCACTATCATTATAAAGTCAAATTATTCAGGATTCATGCCTCTGACAACTCAGTTTAGGAAGAAAGAGACATGAAAATAGGCAATTACAGTAAAGTGTAAGTACGAAAAAACAAGTATGAATTCAGTGTTCTGAGATAGCAGAACACTGCCAGAAAGGAGGTGGCTATTTAGTTTGAGATTAAAGGATAAGCTGGATTTCACCAGGTGAAAAAAAAGGAAGACAAGGGGGGAGGCGGGGGTGAGAGAAAGAAAGAAAGGGAGAAAGAAAAGAGAGAGAAAGAAAAAAAGAATAGGAAAAAAAGAGAAAAAAAGTAAAGATATTGCAAGAACAATATGCACAAAAGACCAAATATTCTTAGCAACATTCTTAGCAAAAATGTTAAGAAATAGAGGAAGAACAGAGCTAGGGTGAGGCTAGAGAAATGGACAGTGGTCAAACCCAAGACTGTTTCAGGCAACAGACAACCATTAGGAGGTGGTTGGATGGCTTCACCAACTGGATGGACACGAGTTTGAGCAAGCTCTGGGAGCTGGTGATGGACAGGGAAGCCTGGTGTGCTGCAGTCCACGGGGTCACAAAGAGCCGACTGAACTGAGGAGATTTAAAATGGTATCTCTTTTTTTGGTCTTTTATATTTTGTCCTACCTCCTTTCAGAGAGAACGGGCTGCCTTTCTGGGTGCCTGGGATCCTCTGCCAGTGTTCACAAGTTGTTTTGTTGAAGTTGCTCTCAGCATTCAAATGCTCTTTTGATGAACTTGTGGGGGAGAAAGTGGTCTCCCCATCCAGTTCCTCCAGGTCAAGAAGCAACAGTTAGAACTGGACATGGAACAAAAGACGGTTCCAAATTGGGAAAGGAGTACGTCAAGACTGCAAATTGTCACCTTGCTTATTTAACTTGTATGCAGAGTACATCAAGTGAAACTCTGGGGTGGATGAAGCACAAGCTGGAATCAGGATTGCCAGGAGAAGTATCAATAACCTCAGATATGCAAATGATACCACCCTTATGGCAGAAAGCAAAGAAGAAATAAAGAGCCTCTTGATGAAAGTGAAAGAAGAGTGGAAAAGTTGGCTTAAATCTCAACAATCAGAAAACTAAGATCATGGCATCTGGTCCCATCACCTCATGGGAAATAGATGGGGAAATGATGGAAAACATGAGAGACTATTTTTGAGGGCTCCAAAATCACTGCAGATGGTGCCTGCAGCCATGAAATTAAAAGACGCTTGCTCCATGGAAGAAAAGCTATGACCAACCTAGACAGCTTATTAAAAAGCAGAGAGGTATTACTTTATCAACAAAGGTCTGTCTAGTCAAAGTTACCGTTTTTCCAGTAGTCATGTATGGATGTGAGAGTTGGACTATAAAGAAAGCTGAGCACTGAAGAACTGATGGTTTTGAACTGTGGTGTTGAAGAAGACTCTTGAGAGTCTCTTGGACTGCAAGGAGGTCAAACCAGTCAATTCTAAACGAAATAAATCCTGAATATTCATTGTAAAGACAGATGTTGAAGCTGAAACTCCAAATCTTTGGCCACCTGATGCAAAGAACCAACTTATTGAAAAGACCCTGATGTTCGCAAAGATTGAAGGTGGGAGGAGAAGGGGATGACAGAGGATGAGATGGTTGGATGGCAACACTGGCACAATGGATGTGAGTGTGAGTAGGCTCTGGGAGTTGGTGATGGACAGGGAAGTCTGGCATGCTGCAGTCCATGGGGTCACAAAGAGTTGGACATGATCTGAACTGAACTGAATTGAAAATGGTGGGTTGATTTTACTAAAGTCATGCTTCTGAAGTATGTCTTTGGTGAACACCTCAAACACCAAAGCCAGTGATTCCTTAAAAATTGCAACCAGACATCATGCTACTTCTGAGCAATTTAATGGTTAATATGACTTAAAAGAACTGGTATTTACTAAGTAAATTTGCCAACTTCTCACCAAAATGTGTTTCCCCTTCCTTCTGAGCTCATAGCTAGACTATTTTCCATTCTCCCTTGAAGTTAGATATGACCATATGAAAGATAAGAAGGAGGGGAGCTCACTCCTGGAGGAGAATCATCTACTGCCTAGGCTTACCTGCCTCCAACTTACCGAAGGGAGACTGGAAAGATATACACTCAGAAGTTAATGGTTAAAAAGTGATGGGCCAGTGGTTTACAGTCTTTTTATTTATATTTTCCATTTGTCTACAATGAAAACTTTTTCCTTAGATACGAAAAAAAGTTGTATTTTTTTTCCCCTGACACAAACATGACAGGAAACAGAAAATGTCCAAGTATCTACATCAGGCTCTTCTCTGCCAGGGTTCTTGTCTTGCTAGGAGCCCAGCTATGTATCATTTCAGGGAAGGCTTAATATGAATATGGCAGCCAAATTTGGATCTAGGCCCTGTAAAGGTTATGGATGACACTGAAGAAATAAGGACAGTTTCTGTGAACAAAATGCACATGGCCAGAAACTGCTTGATGGGCAAAAAAAAGCCTCTGCCAGATTAAGAATAACACAAATGAGAGTATCTACCATATTTGTACAGCACTTCATCATATTTGAAATGTTTTATATTTTCTTACATCTAAACCTGTTAAGTACAAAAGACCTATTTATCTCTCTAATCTTAGTTCCACCTTTAACTTGTCCAGTCATTCTGATCAAATCACTTATATTCCCTGAACCTCGGTATCTTTATGTGTAAAATGGTGTTTTCAAAGATTCCTTTGAGTCTATCACACTTTTGCGCCTATAATATGAAAGGGACATATCATTACAGATACTTATAGTGAAATCACAGATATTCATATTTACGGATACTTTGTCATTTATTAAAAACAGACACACACTGAGTAAGTGGAAACCTCATTATCACAGAGATTTCCACTTACAGGAGGACTTAAACTACTTATCAGCATCTCCTGAAACAATCTAGAACTTCATTCAGCATTCTGAATCTGACTAAGCAGCTGGCAGGTCGCAGGGTTTCTGCATCCTACAGAACTTTCACTACTCATGGGGCATGAAATCAAGAACACACAAAGGTTAACCACTCTTTCCTACAAGCACTCCTTCTTGGGTGAAAGCAGGATTCTGTCCCTCCTAAAGAGAAAGGGAAGCATGGTAAACTGCATACACTAAGGTGCAAGCGACAGAGCTCTAGGAGAATACCTGCCTCCTTGAATCTTTGTTATCACCAGTTTAATTATTTCAAAACATGTGCTGAGGATCCATGTTACAAAATGGCTACTTAATCAGTCATCATATTAGACTCTGAGTTACTCCGATATTGACCTCAGCATGGGCTATTTTTCTTCCATGAGTCCTCTGATATTGATTTCCTAGTTACAGAGTGCTGGGTAACTTGAACTTAGTGAAAATCTTAACGTTACCAGAAAAGCACCGCCCAGGCAGTTACGACACCAGGAAAAGGCAGCCAAGATATTCAGAGAGATTACATGATAATGAATACTCTATCACTCTGGGTACCAGAGCTGTTCACTTTTCTTGTCCATTTGCAATGATGTACAAGAGGTTCCTTCTCTCAGAGGGAAAATAACTTCAATTATGTGTTCTTGAAAAAAGAAACATAGAAATTATCTTCTTTCAAAAGGTAGAATTAGCCCCGTTTTGGAGCTGAAAGCCTGCCAGAAAAAAATATATTTCTGATATTTTTGCTCTTTTTTCTCCCCCTATTTAACTATGTCAAGTTTGCAGTTTGTAATTTCCTGAGGCTGCATCTGCTTTCTGACTCTCACTGAATTATCACACTCTATGCTCAACATCTCACTGCTTAGTCAATGCAGCCCCCCTTCAGGCCAAGGGCAGAAGATGGGCTGAACACTCACCCTGCTTCACATTTAAAGCAATGGATGGGTCACAGAGAAGGAAGGAGCAGGGGAAGAACTACCTATTAACAATTAGAACTATCATGTAAGAAATGAATCGCCAGTCTATGTTCAATACAGGATACAGGATGCTTGGGGCTGGTGCACGGGGATGATCCAGAGAGATGATATGGGGTGGGAGGTGGGAGAGGGGTTCAGGATTGGGAACTCATGTACACTCGTGGTGGATTCATGTCAATGTATGGTAAAACCAATATAATAATGTAAAGTAAAATAAAGTAAAAAAAAAAAAATTAGAAACCCACAAGTGAAACATTCCTTACAGCTTCATGGGAGCAGAAAGGCATGCTCTTAGCTCTTCTATTCCTAAGGCCCATTTTCTTGGAGGATGAATGGTTAAAGACACAAAGAAGACCACTAGAAAACTTGACTTTAAACTTTTGATTCTAGCTTGGAAATCCATGCCAGTTAGTTCTCAACTTTCAAAAACTTGGTTTTCTAGTAATCTGTTTTTCATACTCCTTTTCTCATGCCATGTATTGATGCCCTTAAATCACTCTTCTTAGGCCAAATTTGGAGACATAGGCAAGGCCTGATATGCCTGAATGATAGCATGGTGGAGTTACTGGATGTCACTGAATCCTGGGGAAAGTGCTAAGTGTCTACTAGGGCCCATTGTGTTGGCAAACCAGGGCATTACGGTGATGTAGCCCGAGCTGAAAGTGGCTTCCCTCCACACCCATCCCTCCCAGTCCCCATGTGTCAGGGTGACCTCAAGAATGCCCCAACTTTGAGCATCCTTATTCCTGGGCCTGATGTCTAGGGCACCATTTCAATTCAACATGGATTTGTTTCTCCATTAGACTTTTTCATTTATAAACTGGAAGATAATAATATCTAAATCATATGAAGAAGCTTTATGAAATATTAAATGACAGTTACAATTACCAAGAGGGACAACTTACAAACCACTAACTAAGACGGTTTTCTTCTTGGAAGTGGAAGGTTTGTAGAGTAATAGTAACTCTTGAGTCTTCTATTTGTTGATAAATTACTTCAGTCTAATGTAGTCTATTTGAATTTCACATTAATTATTGTAGTGAGAGATGTAATTCCTCAGTCTTTAAAACTATAAACCTTGAAATACATGACATTTGGTGAAGGTATGCTATGCTGGTTCTCTAAATTGTCAAACTGTTGACACCTTAGCCTTTGGCATCAAAGATAAACAGTAAAGCAGAGCTCGTGTTTGGTTATTCAGAAGGAAGTAGCTTCCTTATGTTTTCCTGCCTAGAAGAGCTCCAAGCAAAAACCGCATGTCCATGGATGCCCTCCCACTTGGTAGGCTGCTATGAAAAGTGAAAAGCAGGAGCCCTAGATATTCAGGGTCAGGAAGAAGGGAAAGCAAAGATCTCTTGCCAACCCGTTTCATAGTTCTCATTTCACTGCTCTTTCTCTCCAGACTCCCATATTCTCCATACTTTATCCTTTAAGAAGGCAGACCTTCCTTAAAGGAGAAAGCCAGTGGCCTCTGTGGCAAGTGCTAACATCCCCAGCAAACTGATTCCTGTACAAGGCTAATGGAAACTATTTCCACAGCACTAGAGCGAAAACCTACCTGCATTTCTTTGCTCGATTAATTAGGCTTTTTGTGTGCTATGCAGAAGGGATTTGGCATAACAAAGGCAAGGCAATGACAAGACGTTATTTCCATTGGCAATTTTCACCTCAACGAGACTCAACGCATCGAAGTTTGATGAATGGGATGAACTATTTATTTATTCAAGGTTGTGTTTTCAAACAAAACCAGGTCTTGGTCTTTGCTGTGCTTGACTAGTACCCGGTAGTGACTTTGGTTGTAAAGATATTTCATCTTTATTTGGTTGCCCGGAACAATGCAAAGGGCTAGTTGCTCCAACATCAGGAAGGAAAGAGTTATGACAAAGCACTGCTTTCCATGCACTGCCGCACAGAAAAGCCATCTTCAACCAGACATCTTAGTGTTTTTCTTACCGGGGCTCCGGCCTTGACCAGGGTTCTAATTCACTAGGGCCTTATCAATTTCTTGTTGTTACCTATTTAGGTTGTTTCACAATTCTAGTCATTATCATGTTTAAAAAAAGACCGACATTAAAACAGTAATCTTCCCTTGTGGCTTAACAGTAAAGAATCCGCCTGTAATGCAGGAGACAGATTTGATCCCTGGGTTGGGGAGATCCCCTGGAGGAGGGCATATGGCAACCCACTCCAGTATTGCTGCCTGGAGAACCCTATGCACAGAGGAGACTGGTGGGCTTACCATCTGTAGGACTGCGAAGAGTTGGACATGAATGATGAGGCCGAACGTGTACGCTGATAATAACAAACGTATACAAACATATATGTAAGAGTGCCAGTGTGTTTGTCTCTGTAAGTATAAAGAAAAAAGAGATACTGGAAAGAAACAAATATGAAAATTTTAACAGCTTATGTTAGGATGATGAATTACTCAGTCAATATTTTTCTTTAATATTTTAAAAACAAATAAATAGAATATAGTAAAAAACGAATGGCCCCTAAAAAATGAACTACTATGCAAGACATGAGATTTCAGTCTTATCTTTAGCATTTTCAGATACAAAGCCAGAAGAGAAAGAACGTGAAGTGGGGACAGTTCGCTTAAAACAAAACAAAAAAAAGGCACCTAGATTTTCAGTCAGATATGCACAGAAACACTTTCCTACTATACAAGCTGTTTCTATCTAAGTGGGCTTGACAGATGCCTGAACGTGACACAAGACACTGAAATAACATGCAAATCAGTTTTCGGTTTTAATATGCAAATATGATGCTTGGCACATCACTTTCCATGGCTGAGGTAAATTTCTGTTTTTGAGTTTTTCGTGGGAAATGCACGCCAGCAAACAAATGGTTAACTCCCCATATTTCACCTAACACAAGGTGGTTTTCATTTGAGTCAGAAAGGTTCTTGCTCAGCGATCCAAGGCATTTTGGATGCAAAGGAAGGGCATGTGTTTTGTTCGGTAACAATACCACTGGCAGCAAACAAGTCCATCCCCTGACAGATGCACTGGTCACATTGGATTTCTGGGCTTCGGCGGGCAGGCAGGCAAAGTGTCTTTGGGAGAATAACAGAGAAAAGGTTTTTTGCTTGATCTGTGAAAATCAAATCAAAGTAGCTCAACCTGGTGGAAGATTAGCTTCTGAAGACAAAGAGGAAGGAGTCAAAAGTCCTTGCTTCCAGGGTACTGAAGCAGTGTGGGAAACTGTAGCCTCATGAAATCTACATTAAATCATCCACAAATACTAGTAATTAGGCATTATGGCAATCATCAAGATAACTGAGGTATACTCAACACCTCAATTACTGGAATTGAAATTCCAGTTTAAGGAATTTTTAATTCAGTCAAGAAATCAAGGCACATGAGGGAGAAGTAATGAATGAAGCAGAACACTCTTGAAGCTAACCAGTATGGTTTAGATACTTCAGAGTCTAGACTCCAGGAGCTGGCTACCTGCTTGGGTTCAAACTCCACATCCTCTACTTGACGCTTGGGTGACTCAGGGCAAGATGCTTCTTGTTAGTAAATATCAGTTGCTTAAATGGTATCATGGAGTCAAATAGGATTTACCCCCTGAGTTAAATGAGATGGCCCATGGAACTTGATTCACTACCAGCAATGACTAAGAACTTATTCTTATCCTTAAAGACATGTTATACCATAACACAGTCATTCCCAAACTTTTACTGGTTTCATGGAAGACAATTTTTCCATGGACTGGGAGGATGTTAGCGATGGGGAATGGCTGTAAATATAGATGAAGCTTTGCTTGCTCACCCAAGACTTAATTCCTGCTGTGCAGCTTGGTTCCTAACAGGGAATCCCTTTATATTGGGAGCCCCTACTGTAACAGATACTACGTGAATACAACAACAGATGATGATATGGATTTAGAAGAAAGAGTTTATGGAGGACCGGGGCATGCCAAAAACACACCAGGGAGGATAAGCTGGCTTTAGGATTCAAAACAAAGGAAGAAAAACCTTTGCATTTTCATGATCTTTTACAGGCAACAAGGAACTCCATGGCAATACTCACACATGCTACATTTCATTTAATACTTTTTAAGGCAGGAATGTGTGGTTTTTTTTGTACAAAGAAACAACAATGTTAGTGCTTTGTTAAGTGACTTAGCCAAAATCACACCCATAGTAAGTGGCAGAACCAGGAGTTAAATATGAGTCTTTTGATCCAAGCTCAGTGTTTTTCCACTAATTTACAGCTGCCTCTATATATTCATTTAGAAATATGAAACTTACATGATCTGTCATAAAGGTTAATCAAGACAGTCAACCTTACTGATTAAAGCATGATGCTAATTATACCAGAGGTTGGAGACCAATGTGGCCCCATTTACTTTCAGAAACATTGATTGTGGTGTAATGGAGAAAGTGTGGGCTTCAGAAGCAGAAAAAGCTGGTTCAAACACCAAGTTATATTCCTTATTTTGCATAACATTTCACAAGTTTAAAAAATTTCTCTTAGCCTAAGCATCTTCATCTGTAAATGGGGTCAAGGAGCAGGCAGGGAAGAGGGAACGTTTCCATTTCAGAGCCATTGTGAGTAACACTTAAGGTGATACATGGCATGTGCTAATATTTAATAGGGGCTCATGACTTATATTAAATGCTCACAAACAGTGTGTCAAATGTGAGCTATGGCTGCCTTTCAAGTGTGGCAGGAAGGTGGGTGAGGGACTGTGAGTGACTCATGCCATTCATCAGCACTGCAGCAGAGGGAGAAAAAGAGCACGCCCTGACAGTGAATCTGAAGGCCAGCAACACTGAATATTTCTAACCGATCAGCAGCTTTGCTTCAGAGAACAGTAATTCTATTGAAGAAATATCCCTTTCCATAAACTCTGAAAGGCAGAAATATACGCGTACTGTATGTATTTATTGATTTATAATTGATGAGACTGAAAATAATAAGGTATCTTGAGTAGTTTAGCAGGGACTAGACAATGTTCAAAATATGTTAACTCATTTAATCATTACAGCAGCCTCATCAGATCAGAGATCCGATTTTACAGATGAGAAAACTGAAGCACAGAGATCACCTTGATGGTACCTGGGAACTTGGAATCTGAACACTGTCATCAATCCAGAACGTGCACGTTTCAACATCACCAGCTGCTCAGGCTCTCAACCAATCTACATGTTGCTTCAGAGGGATTTTATGACCTATCTACTAGGTTTAGGAGGATTTAATCTTCTAGTATGTCTTAAACTATCAAGGGAAAGTTCCTTAGTGACAAACATTAACAACTTTATAATTTACAATGTTGTGTTAGTTTCTGGTGTACAGCAAAGTGATTGAGTTTTGTGTGTGTGTGTGTGTGTGTAAATTTTCATATTCTTTTCCATTATTGTTTCATATTCTTTTCCATTTTAGTTTAGTCCAAGATATTGAATATAGCTCCCTATGCTATACAGGAGGTCCTTATTGTGTATCTCTTTTATATGTAGTAGTTTGTGTCTGCTAATCCCAAACTCCTATTTTATCCTTCCCTGCCTTCCTTTCTGGTAACCATCAGTTCGGTTTCTATGTCTGTGAGTCTGTTTCTATTTTATATAGTGTGTACATGTCTAATATTTCCTCTGTGTAGAAAGATGGCAACCTAGAAGATAACAAGTGTCCTGGGTTACTCTGATGTAGACCGAATGAGAGTCTTAGAGAGACAGTGCTGGTTTTGGTGTTTTCACTCATGATTCAGCACAAGTAGAACTTCCCGTCAAAAGATTACTTCCTTTATCAGTCTCTGATACCAGCTGGAGAGGCAATGCTACATCTTCAGACAGAAAAAAGAAACGATAGTGAGCACTGTACTGGAGGGAGACAAGGGGAAAAGTCATGTAAACGGTCATTGCTACTCTAATACAAAAAACTGGAAGAGAATACCATTCCCGAGCGACCACAGAAATATATATATTTTTTCCTGTTGGGTTATAGCACAAGCATGAATAAAATACTAGGAAATATTCTATTCTATAAGAACTCAGGCCTCACCAAAATGTGCCACCCTGTAATCTATTGGGGAAGTAACTGTAGATCCTCTGCATTCTCTGAGCATTTCAGAAACAGAAGACACATTAGACAGGTCATTCAGTGGGAGGTGAATCCCCACATTTATAATGAGAACACTGAGAGTCAAAGAGGGGAACTGAGTTGCCCCAGGTCACCTAAAAAAGTGCGTGGTAGACTACAGAAGGGCTCAAATCAGGAAAGCAGGTCTATTTTGAAACTAGCTCTTTTTTTTTTTGTCCCCACCATGAAAGATGCACTCAGCACAGTGATGCATTCTCAGTGCCCTGTAAAGTATGGTCCTTCTTGGCACAAGGTTGGGAGCCCTCATCTCCATTTATGCAGCATTCTGAAGTCCCAAGATGGAAGCTGCTGTAAAGTGAACATCATGGTGTTATTCTCGGCCAGCCTACAGAGGCTGACAGCAGCTGGCACACACAGATGCTGCCCCACTGGAGTCTCCAGGCTGTGCTGCTGCCATTCCCCCGCCAGTCTCCCCTTTCTCGGCGTAACAAAGGGTGGCTCTCTTCACACTGTGCAGCATCCGGGAGCCACTTGCTGTCACAGGTGAGTCCAGAGCCCTAGGCAAGTTGGCTTCAATATCATCCCTCTCTTTTTGTCAGATCCACTGTTTTCTAATAATGGATCAATACATGCCTCTTAGAAAGAAATACTTCGCTACAGTGAGAATTTTCTTGATTCAGGGTCTTATGCAATGCCCAGGGCTTACAATAATACCATTTACAGAGTCACTATTCTATACACGTATTATCTCCTTTAACCTCCGAAATAATCCAACAACATGAGAACTTTTGTTACCTCACTTTACAGATGAGGAAACAGACACAGACATTCTGAAGAGCTTTTCTCAAAGTCACGGAGCTGGTGTGAGAAGGAGCTAGAATTTGTACCCAACCACACGGATTCTTGGAGAAGGCAATGGCACCGCACTCCAGTACTCTTGCCTGGAAAATCCCATGGACGGAGGAGCCTGGTAGGCTGCAGTCCATGGGGTCGCAAAGAGTCAGACACGACTGAGCAACATCACTTTGACTTTTCACTTTCATGCAGTGGAGAAGGAAATGGCAACCCAGTCCATTATTCTTGCTTAGAGAATCCCAGCGATGGGGGAGCCTGGTGGGCTGCCGTCCATGGGGTCACAGAGTCGGATATGACTGAAGCGACCTAGCAGCAGCAGCAGCACACTGATTCTAGAAGCTGTCTCCCATGTTGTAATAACTAGAGATGAAGACCCAGAAGGATGGGGTTTAAAGTGCCACTCTAATAAGAATGCAGTGGATTTGCTATGATTCAGTGCCATAAACATGCAAAAGTTTATTGTTGTAACACCACCATGCACGTCATCATAAACTGTCCATATTTCACCATCCCTGTCATTCTAACTATTCTTCAGTATAAAGTAGGAAACAAGTTATTATTGGCTTTATTCTTTTTCTAACCAAGAGATATATTGTAGTGACTGATCCAGGTCATTCAGTAGTGTCTTAACCCTCATGACAATGCTGAATGTTATGGACTCAGCTTCCAATGCTTTTTGAATATAAAGTGAGCTTTTAGGAGAACAAGGACGAGAGGTCACAGTAAATCAAGCACACTGAGGATCACATTGCTTCATATGAGATGCAACCTGGGAAGTTCTTCATAGCACATAAACTAAACATAACTGAGAAGATGACTGTAAGTAATACATTTACTCAAAGTACAACTGCTGAGTGCCTACCAAGCGTTAGTGCTAAAGAAAGTAAAGATATAACTGAGACATGGCCCTATCCTCTAAGAGATGTAGAAGGAAATATTAGATAGCTAGAACTGTGCAAAAGTAAAATATCCCCAAAGACAATAACCAAAGTCAAATGTTTTAATCAATGCTACCAGAACATAGTGAAAGAGGAGGTGGCTCATGCTGGGCAGATGAAAGGACACTCACAAGGGAAGATGGCATTTTTATCAGATCTTCCACAAAGATGTAATTTGGACATCCAGAGATGTAGCAAGAATGACATTCCAGGTGAAGATTCCCAAGAGGGAAGCGTGAGGCAGTCAAGTTGAAAAGTTACCGTTTTTCATATCAGATAAAAATCGCATATAATTGACCCTCGGTACTTATGCCTCTTTATGCTCCATTTTGTTAGTTTCACTGTCTGTGCATGAAGATGTCAGTGATGTTTTGGTGAAAGAGGGGGAACTGTCTTCTGGGGCATCCACCCTGCATGAGGCTGTGGGAGAAGTTTTACAGATTAGCCCATGACTTCAGCACTGCAGGTCAGCTGTTCTGGGCTCAGGCGAATACTGCTCACGGATATTTGCTTTTCACTGCTAATCTTAAAGAAATGATTGCTTTAATGAGAGGCTGAAGAAAACAAGCACTGAAGTGGTTGTGATGATTTCTGATGCTGATACCTCAGGGCTAGAGGTGTTCCTAGAGGAACGTCAGAGTAGAGAAACATGGGGGCTCTGGGCTTTAGCTGCAAGGGCTGTGCCAACACATGAAAGATGAGGACTGGGATGCAACTTGTTTATTTACTTGTTTATTTTTGCAGGTTTCATAGAAGGACATGTTGCCTTTACATAAAGCTTGGTTGTACGTTTTCAGGAGCGCTCTCCATTTGCCTTTTAGGTATTTACGTCCCAGTGGATATGAAGCACTGTCATATAAAGCCTATAGAACATAAAAGCCAGACTGAAAAACGCAATGTACTCTACTGTTTCTGTACCTTAATCCACAAAAATTACTTTCTCCAACTAAGAAATGCACACAGGAAACAAATACAGAGCAACCTGATGGCTAGGGATCTTAGCCCCTCTTTGCCATCAACTTGCTGACTGCAATTTAGTCATTTCCCCTCTCGGGGTCTGGTTGCCTCCAATGGCTATAATCTTCAGCCTCTTAATACGTGTGTTTCTTGGGGCCAACAAAGGGAGAGGGAGGGGTAAAACTACTCACGCAGTCTGTGAACAGTAACAGGCAGAAAGGGGACACCCAAACCATGCTCGCCCCCCTCCCCATCATCATCCCTTCTAAGATTCAGAGTCAGGCCCTGTTCTAAAGACTTCAAATGCACCTGAGCCTCCCAACCTCCTGCTCAGGCAGTTACTCTTATTGCCCTCATTCAGTGATGAAGAAACTGCAGCCCAGAGTTGTAAGTAGAGCATGCAAGGTATCCCGGCCAGCACTGAAGCACAATTACAGACCGTGGACTTGGCTGCTATTCATATAGCATGTGTGGTATTAGGAGTGTTGCATTGTGGGTGCTCATTTTCTCTTCTCTGTTTCCTAAACTTTTGGTGGTGTCATTATGTTGCTCTTATAACTGAAAATTAAAATTTGTTAATCCAAATTGTATTTACTAAGCAGGCACAAGGTGGCAGACCCTGCAGCAGTCAGCACATTGATTAGAAAGGTGAGGATAAAATTAGAAATGCAAACTACCCCATGACACAGTAGCATAAACTGATGTTAAATGTAGCTGATACTATTTGTTTCCGGAAAAGACATGGACTGAAGTATGCTAAAGGGTAAGAAGGGGCTTCTCCAGTGGCTCAGTGGAAAAGATCTGTCTGCCAGTGCAGGAGACACAGGTTTGATCCCTGGGTTGGGAAGATCTCCTGGAGCAGGAAATGGCAGCCCACTAAAGCATTCTTGCCTGGAAAGTTCCATGGACAGAAGAGCCTGGTGGGATATAATCCATGGGGTCACAAAACAGCTGGACATGACTGAGCGACTGAGCATGCATGCAAACAGGAAGGAAAGGGGTCTTGGATGAAGATAAGTAGAGTGGTAAGTGGCAACCATACATATCAACTAAAAATGTGCAGGAATTGTACTCAATCAATTGTTCACACATTATATGAAATGGCATTAGATCTCTTTCTCCAAATGAGGAAAGCAGAGGCCCAGGAAAGTTAGGGAGATTGTCTGCAGTCTTGCAGGTAGTTCAGGAAGAGCCAAGATTCAAATCCTGGTCTGTCTGGCTCTCACGTTTGCATTCTTCATCATGAAGCTACCTCTAGATGAGGAAGGAGGGTGTGGAAGGAGAGCAGAATGTTGTGACTATTCTCTTATCCTACCTGGTTCTGACTATAGGGATTTTGGTGAGTATTTATAGAACCCATCTCTATTTCACACTGCTATTTATCAGCCTTTAAAATGTGCTATTGCTTCTGCTTGAAGGGAACATAAAAATTAGGACAGCCTCTCACTTCCAACTTGTAGATTCAAGGAACCTGGAACATTTTTGAGGACATTAAAAAAATTAGAAGTAAAACTGGGAAACAAATGAAAACTTCTCTTTAAACAAGTGGAGCAGTCCCTTTAATAAAATAATAAGGACAATAATAAAGAAGGCTGAGCACTGACTAATTGATGCTTTTGAACTGTGGTGCTGGAAACTCTTGAGAGTCCCTTGGACAGCAAGGAGATCAAAACAGTCAATCCTAAAGGAAATCAACCCTGAACATTCATTGGAAGGACTGACACTGAAGTTGAAACACCAGTACTCTGGCCACCTGATGCAAAGAGCCTACTCATTGGAAAAGACCCTGATGCTGGGAAAGATTGAAGACAGGAGGAGAAGGGAACGGCAGAGGATGAGATGGTTGGATGGTATCACCAACTCGATGGACATGAGTCTGAGCAAGCTCCAGGAGATGGTGAAGGACAGGAAAGCCTGGTGTGCTACAGTCCGTGGGTTCCAAAGAGTGGGACATGACTAAGTGACTGAACAACAACAAAGTCCCTTTAAAGCCACAGATTTATCACTTCGAAGGGTACATCATACCTGCATTACTATGGCAAACTTTTAGGCTTGTAAGTTTAGGTTTACCAAAATTTAACTTCCAAATGGAAAGACTAACCCATGGCAAACAACAGGCAGGCAGATGGACGCTGAAATGTCGAGCACAGATACTGTATTCAGAGGCCACAGGACTTAGGATCTCAGCCCTAGATCTGCCACATACTAGTCACACGGCCTAGCATATGTCATGCAATCTCTCGAGACCTTCTTCTGGTCCAGGTAGGTTCTGTTACAGTTCCCATGGTAGATTTGAAGGTAACTGCCCTTGGAAGCATGAGATAAATCTTTAAGAGTTTGGCAAATGTAAATGTTGACAATATATTGAGTAGAAGACATGGTCTATGACAGAATAGGTCTACCTTGGGATCAGTCAGGAAAGAGACACAGTGATTTCACAGGTCAGAGAAACGTATCAATCTTAAGAATCCCATCCTGAATTTCCTAAGCTCACTCAGCTAAAAAATGAACTCAGATCTCCTGATATACCACCATGCGTTAACCAGACCAAAAAATACTTCTTTCTCACAGTTCCTCTGATGTCACAACAAACATCTTACAAACACACAGCACACGGAGCTTTATGACTTTGGATGAGTCAGTTTACTTCTGTGGGTCTCAATCTCCCTAGTGACTGAATGGATAGAAGTATTCAAATTCCTACCCTGTGGACCTCAGAGAGATTTCATTAGGAATGAGTGAGATCATGAATTGAGAAAATGTTCTGAAAACAACAAAAATGTCAAACAGAGGCCAGGGACAGCCAACACCACTTCTTTAAGCCACTGTGAGAAGGACTCACTTGCAAATACAATTATAAGCACAGACAACTCAAATTCTCCTGCCAAGAAGATTTGTTGCCTTTGATGAAGTGATAGCATTTTGGCCAGAGAGAAAATTTCGTCATCTTCCTTTGACTTTGGTTCTGACTTTTGCAAGATGCATACCTGGGATTCAGGGACTGAGGATCCAGAAAGTAACACAGGTCCTGACTAGTTCAGAGTCTGAGTAAGAAACTCGATCACTGAGAAGGCAGAGGAGGGATCTGCCAGTTTACAGATCCCAGGCTGAAATCTCCCCAACCCTCAGGTACCAGAGTACATAGCCTTCCCACCAGCCAGACAGCAGAAGTCTACTTCCTGAATGCCTACCACGTGCCAGGCACTGTGATACAGAAAGAAACAGATTACAAAGCTCCTGCCATGTCAAATGCATCCTATCGTCTCTTGTAATTTCTCCACATCCTCAGTGAGGCAGGCACTAAGAGCCCTGATTTACGTATCAGTGAACTGAGGTGCATACAGTAAAAAACCTAGAGCTGCAATCCAGGTTTAATTCTGAAACTTGCACTTTTTTTTTTTTCAGTTGAACAAAAGTGCCTGCCCTCCAGGAGCTCTCAATCTAGTGGGAAAGTCAGAAAGGCAACTCAATAGACTGTGAGCTCCTTGAGGGCAAGGACCATTTTTTATCTTTCTTGTATCTTCAGAGCCAAGCGTGGTGTCTGCCATGCAGAAGGTGGTTAATTAGTGTCTGCTGAATGGCTCAACCATAATCGGATGTTTTCTCTCTTAAGATACAAATCTAATTATACTATTCCTCTGTTCTCGCACACCTCTGTTGGCTGCTCTCTGCCAGCCCCTGAGAATTACTTTACGAAGTTCTTTGCAGTCCTATCTTCATAGCCTCAACTTCCATGATTCATTCCCTTGCACATGCCCTGTGCACCATTTTCCTAACCTCCAATCACCTGAGCACATAGGTGTCATTCAAAAAATGTTTGCTGAATGAACACACAAATAAGAGAAGGGGAGGATCAGTGCTATCTGTGTATGAGCCCTGAGTATAATACTGTTTTATGAACACTGTAGTGAGACTGATCTATTAGGACACTTCAAAGAAGACAGTTGATGTGGGACATCTAATTCTAAAGTCTCAGAGAAGGCAATGGCACCCCACTCCAGTACGTTTGCCTGGCAAATCCCATGGACAGAGGAGCCTGGTAGGCTGCAGTCCATGGAGTCGCTAAGAGTGGGACACGACTGAGTGACTTCATTTTCACTTTTCACTTTCATGCACTGGAGAAGGAAGTGGCAACCCACTCCAGTGTTCTTGCCTGGAGAATCCCAGGGACGGGGGAGCCTGGTGGGCTGCCATCTCTGGGGTCGCACAGAGTCAGACACAACTGAAGTGAGTCGGACACAACTGAAGTGACTTAGCAGCAGCAGCAGCAACTCTAAAATCTCAAAGGCTAGATGACATTGCATAGGAAAAAATTCAGTCTTTCTTTTTTTTTAACTATTAATTAGACAAGTGACATCAGAACAAGATATTTTTCTTTAAATCAGAATATGAGCTGTGCCAAATTCAATCTTCTCCTAAAGGATATGGGTACAGGCCAAAAGCCCATCATATACATTATTGTTTTTCTTCTCCTAAGTACTTAGGGAAAATTAAGTCTCATTTGGCATGCAGAGGCTTTCAGCAAGGTCATGGTTCTTCTGCAGTGATGCCTGGGGCAATTAAGGTGAGAACTATGTTTTCAAAACAAAAGAAACTTCAACCATGTTTGAAAATAAGATACTTGGTTAGCCAGGACGGCAAGGGAACATTCCAGGCTTTGGTCAAGAAGACAGAAAGAGTCAGTAAGAAAGTTGGAGACACTTGTAAGTTAGCCCTTCCATCCCTGAGCCCTGTATTGAGTGATCGTGGTGCACTGCCCAAGAGACAAGAGGTCTGCTGCCACAGGTCTGCAGGATGTCAGACATCATTCAAGCTTGCTCGTCTCTAAACTGCGGCAGCCGGAACCAAAGGAGATGATTTCCCATAATCTGGAAACTAGAAATGAGAAAGGATGGAGAAAAGAGATAAGCTGCAACCAAGCATATAAATCCAAAGCCTCACAAGAAAGCCACAGAATCCCTTTATTATTTTGACAGCAAGCAAAGCTAAGAAAACAGTCCTTTCAGAGAGCCTGACACTGAGGCACTCACATTAGTACATGCATTTCACCTCTGCATGTACATACCAGGGGCCTTTGCTGGTCCCCAAGCTAGAGTCTTAAAGCCCCTGCCTAATGTCTCTTTGAAGGTTAGAAGCAAATTTCACATCCTTGATGCTGGCATCCTCCTATCCCCGCTGTTTCTGTACTGCCTGAACATGTGGCCTTGAGATAAGAGATGCAGCAGAAGCAAAGAGCTTGGTGACCTGTCTCACCCTGATTCTTCCCATGCTTGCCTCCAGAGCATTTTATCTCCTCCCTCGGCTCCCCCATCCTCTAAGTTAGGGGTTCTGAATCCTGGCTGCCCATCAGAATCACTAGGAGAGCTTAAAAAAAATAATAATAATAATGCCCACTCCTCACCCAAGAACAATGAAATCAGTATCTTGGTGTGGTTTAAAGGCTCCTCAGATAGTTCTGACCAGCACATGGGAATGAGAATGTTAAACACTGGATGTCAAATACCAAGTTTAACTTCTCGTTTCTACTGTCTGGCATTCCTCACGGGAATTGTCTATCCCTCTTGCATCCATGGTGGCGCTAGGAGACTCAGATGTGGGTTCGATCCCTGGGTCAGGAAGATCCCCTAGTGGAGGAAACGGCAGTCCATTCCAGTATTCTTGCCTGGAGAATCCCATGACAGAGGAGCCTGGTGGGCTACAGTCCATGGGGTTGCCAAGAGTCAGACACGACTGAAGTGACTTAGCATGCATGCATAATCAGAGCCACTGATCAGGGTAAAAGTTGCAAAAATGGCTATGGGGAAAAGATGGAGTTACCTTAGTCTAAAGGAGCCTAGAACTTTCCATACCTCCCCCTTATCATCACGGCCTTTGGTAGGTTGATGGCTACATAAAATTAAAAAATCCAGAGGAAGAGCTGGTATTTTGACTGGTATGACTCATCCTCAAAGCTTCATGTTGTTATTTATTAGACAGAGTGCACAGGAACTGGGCTAAGAATTTTATATAGATTAATGCATTTAATCCAAAATCCTCTGTGAGGTAAGTACAGTTAATATTTACAGATATGGAAACTGAGGCTCAGTGAGGTGAATGAAGCATGACACACTCTGGCCCAGGGCTGCTTGCCTTTGAAGCCTGTAATTATCTAAGTTAGGCTGTGATGGTACTCTGACTTTATCACTGTCTTCACAAAGATGGAGAGAAAGTGAAGCTTTCACTATGGGAATGTTTGACTCCAAGGGTAAGAAGTCATCCTTTGGACCTGACTTTGTGCCTAATACCCCTGACACTGGCCTAAATAGTAGACAAACTGAGTAAAGAAAAGGAAGGTGGTGGTTGGTAGAGGAAAGAGAATCTTTAGAGGAAAATCAGTTGGTAAATTAAAAAAATTAAGCATAGGTGATAAACTCAGCATGGCAGCTAAACTCAGTGCAGGCTGTGATATCAAATGTTTTCCCAAGATTTTAAGCAGCATCTGAAAAAGTGAGCTGTCCAAATCCCAGGCAGCAGGTCTTGCAGCTGATCAAACCAGCACCACGGAGAAGGAAGAGGAGCTGCAGCTGTGTGAGAGTCCCGGGAACTGATGCCCAGGGGGGCAAATACGCTTTCCTAGGCACTTGGCCCTGTCACAGGGCGCCCCCTTCAGGGTGCTCTTTACTCCTGTCTGTCCTTCTCTTGGTGGAAGTTAAACCCTACCCAGGAAGAGGTGTGTGTGTGCATGCTCAGTTGTGTCCATGTCTTGGCTCCAGTGGGCCATGGGTTGAACTAAAGCAAGTGGGTTGAATTTGTGATGCTTCCTTCACCAATAGAGAGGTGAATGCCTCTTAGGGAAGTGGTCCAGCTTACTTAATCAGGTTTCTGCATCTGAGGGTTCCCTGTCTCAGGATGGCAGGAGTGAGCAGTTAGCTTCTTGACTTCAAGCAAAGCGTGGAAGTAGTCACAGGCATGGTCTGGCTGCCGTGCTGGTCTTATACCTATAATCGCTGAGTGGCCCCATACAGACAAATGAAGCTACTTTTCTTTTAGCAAGACCACAGAGGCCATGTTCCTCTTCAAGCTCACCACCCATATTTATGTCCACTGCTGTGAATGCCAAGAGCCAGATCGTCCCAAACGTTCTCTGAAGGGTCAGTGCCACTAGTCTTGACACCGTACTTCAGATGTCTCATTCCTTGATCCTGAACTCAAAGCAATTTCTTCTTCCTCTGAGATCTCAGAGCAGAGGACAGTGTTTATGAGCACACAACAGGAATTCACTGCCTGGACCCACTGCTACTGGCTGTGTGACTTTGAGCAGATGACTTACCCTCTCTGTGCATCGATGCAAAATGGAAATAATTACAGCACTCATATTTTTCAAAGGGCTATTCTGAGGATGACATGAGTTAATAAAGTACACAGAACAGTGCCTGACACACCGTAAGTACCGTGTAAGTACTTGGTAAGTGAATAAGTATCTTTTCTGGGGCACCAATTATTATTGTCTAGCCAGTTGGGTAGTTATATGCTTTTAGCACATTATGGGAACTCAAAGTGTTTGTTTCATTAATAGTGTCCATCCTTGCTAGCATGGACCCAATACCCAACTCAGAGAAGGCAGACAGCAAATGTTCACCAAATTTAATTGTGTTGAACTATTGAATATCAAGGCCACATTCCTACGATTCTGCAAACTGAACAGGGGAAAAAAAAAATGAGGCTTCGGCCAAGTCTGGGCACCTCTGTTAGCCTATAGTATGTTCTCGACAGCACATAGAGAAAATTACTAAAAAGGAAATTTTGTTTTCTTTCAGTGTTGTATAATTTTGGTCTCATATTAACATGCCTCGGGGAATAAAATATGTATTTACATAAAATTTCTGGTAATGGCATCTTGAAAAGTAATTACATCAAACAACAGATTCTATCTGCTGAGGGCTCTAACAAGAGGTGTGTGACGACGTTCTGGAATACGACCTGGACAGCTGCTCCCCACAGTCTCTCTTTGAACCATGAAGGAGAATTCAGCTCATCTCTGACTTCAGGAATCCAGAACCATCTTAGAAATATGCAAGACTTTGGTGGGTGTTAGGCCCACTGACATAGCTCCCTGGGTAAGGTGAACATAGGTATTCCATAAATATGAAGACACACTTTCTTCTCCTTCTCTGCCACCTTTAGCTCCCCAAAGAATTTGGAGAGAATTTAATCAAAGAACCTGGAGGAGGTTTTAGAAATTGTCTAGGTTGCTGGTTTTCAACCTGTTGCCTTTAAAAGCCTGGTGTGCCCATTAAACCTATATCATGTTGATTTCATGTTACACACTGACTTTAGATTTTCAAAAACCTAAAGTATACAAGCATGTACCTGGGGTTATATTGTTTATTGATAGATTATCAACTCAGGGCAGTGACATTGGTGAGGTCACTCTACCCAGTCCTGGCTGGTCAATGTATATGCGCTACTGGCAAAGTATGTATATTTCCTTAATAAATGCAACTTGTTTGGCAGAATCTTCAGCACAAGGGGTTCCTAATTCTTAAAGTAAAACGAGGTTCATGTGGTAATGAAAGGGGGGGTTAGTGGCTCAACTGGTAAAGAATCTGCCTGCAATGCAGAAGACCAGGGTTTGATCCCTGGATTGGGAAGATCCCTAGGAAAGGGAATGGAAACCTACACCAATATTCTTATCTAGAGAATCCAATGAACGAAGGAGCATGGTGGGCTATAGTCCATGGGGTCACAAACAGTCGGACTGCTGGGCTACAGTCCCCAGGGTTGCAAAGAGTGGCAGTGAAAAAATCTAGCCTGAGATTAAAATGACACAAAAACTTAGGTTTCCTGACTTAAAGTCTGCTGCTGCTGCTGCTAAGTCGCTTCAGCCGTGTCCGACTCTGTGCAACCCCATAGACAGCAGCCCATGAGGCTTCCCCGGCCCTGCGATTCTCCAGGCAAGAATACTGGAGTGGGTTGCCATTTCCTTCTCGAATGCATGAAAGTGAAAGGTGAAAGTGAAGTCGCTCAGTCGTGTCTGACTCTAGTGACCCCATGGACTTCAGTCTACCAGACTCCTCTGTCCATGGGATTTTCCAGGCAAAAGTACTGGAGTGGGGTGTCATTGACTTCTCCGACTTAAAGTCTACTGTTTCTTTAACTACAACACAGCTGACACTTTTGACTGGACGGATGGTCCTTGCAGGGATGTTACTGTGTCTATATCCATATTTTATGTGTAATGTCTTTGCATCTATAAAATAAGATTTCTTGACCCTCCTACCATTCACTTACACAGGCTTCCTTATTATCGTTGTCTATAAACACACAGACAGCTAGAAACACAGAAACACAAACTGCCCTCCCTCAGCCATGATTTCCTAACTGACCATTCATTTTCATAAAACTTATTTTAAAGAAATTTCAAGGGGTTTTCCCTCATTTGGGGCTTTGTTTCCTATCAGATTGGGAAATAATCGGAGTGCACAATCAAACCCAAGTGGGCAAGGCAGATGGACAAAAAACAGCAGTTTGACAAGCTGTTTCCCTAGGAAACCAGGCAAAAAAGCAGGATTTTGACCAAATATAGAACCGACAGTCAAAATGTGGAAATAGAAACTTCAAGTTGTGGACGGGTGGGAAACCCCGACAGCCCATCTCTGCAAACCACATACAGGAGGCAAAATCAAAGGAGAAGCGGGTTTCAGTGGGTGAATCCAGTAAGCTTAGAGGACATGCACTTCCACAGTGATAATTCCAGGAAGAGAAGCTCACATGGGTTTCCAGTGAGTCTCCTGAGTCATTGATGAGAAAGGAAAAGGGAAAGAAATGAGTCTTACGCTATACTGAGCAACCCCGAGTTCATGGACAACAGCCTGACTCATGGTCTAACGGAGAATCAGACTCGTGAATGTGTAGGCATCCCTCTCACCCCATGATGATCTGTCTGAGTAAAGAAGAAAAGAGGCCTTGAGGAGTTCATGGCCTGCTCACAGCCACTGCCACAGCGTCCGTGACTTCAAATCTCCTTTGTACAGTTTGTACTGACTCATCTCTCCCCTTGTGGGCTTCGGATATAAGCAAATGCTTGTTTTCTCTTGCACTTTAATGTAGGAGCCTGTATCACTGTCTGCCTTATTCCCCTTTGTAGTCATCCTGTTTTAAGATAAAAGCAAAGCAGAGTGGTGCCTGAGAATAGAAAGTGACTGTTGCTACACCTCAATTTGCTGCTGAGTTCTCCAAGTCCTTCCATGCATTAGGGCTTTAAGGGGTATCCTCTCCTGACTGACGTGTAGGTTTCCAATCTGCTGCAGAGGGATACAGCATGGGATACTTGGCTTCTGTTTCAGCAAAAGATATTTCGTTTGGATTTCAGGGTGATTATTGACCTCCCTGGACACTTAGTACAACTCAGTAATCTGCATGGAGGTTTACTGTGTTTGCCACAGGGAGCCTCCCTCATGGCTCAGTGGTAAAGAATCCCTTTGCCAATGCAGGAGACACAGGTTCGATCCATGGGTTGAAAGATCCCCTGGAGAAGGAAGTGGCAACCCATGCCAGTAATCTTGCCAGGGAAATCTCATGGACAGAGGACCCTTGAGGGCTATAGGACCATGGGACTGTAAAAGGAGATGGACACAACTTAGCGACTAAGCAAAACAACAAAAGAAAATTACTGGGTTGCCAAAGTGAGCTACAATTAGGGTGAATATAAACTTTTGACAATAGCCCAGCCTAGTCCTACTCTTGAAAGGCCTGCTGTTCCGCTTCCTTCAAGACCTTTGCACTGGCTAAAGGGGCCATGACACACCCTGCTGCCTGTCACTTGACCTTGGCCTCACCAAGCCATAGCCTTGACAGGCACTGGGGATGGTCAAGACAGGGAAGGCCTGCAAGAGGAATTAATAAGGGACTGGAAAAGTACAAGCTGAGAGCTATTGTGTGTGTGTGCGTGCGTGCCGCACACTGACACATATGCTAAGAAAGGAAAGAGGATGGAAAAGAAAGACTTTTCCTCCTAAAAAAAAAATCACACAATCTGTGTTATCATTGGATTGAAAAGTCAGTAATTTCTTGTGTACGCATCATGCATTTAAATTTGGAAACAATTTTTCCTTGTGTGACTTTTCTTGCTTTGCTACTAATATAGCAAATTCCCAGAAGACAGACAGAAAAGGAAATGGAAATAGAAAATCTGAGTTCAAGTCTTGGTTTTTCCCGTGACTAGCTGTATGACCTTGTGTGTACTCAAGGCCTTAGTTTTGGTATCTGCAAAAACACGAAGACAAGCATGATGTAGCATTTACCTCACAAGGTTATGGTGACCAAAGAGGTAGTATTTGCATTCGTTCATCTAACAAATATTTAATGAGCTTCCCCTCTTTGTCAGGTACTGTTCAAGGAGCTGGGGGTATAGTCATGAAGTCAAGAATGCCCTTGCCCTCAGCAAGCTTTTGTTTTCGTGTGCACATAATGCACACTTGTGTGTGTGTGTGTGTGTGTGTGTGTGTGTGTGTNCCACTAGTCTTGACACCGTACTTCAGATGTCTCATTCCTTGATCCTGAACTCAAAGCAATTTCTTCTTCCTCTGAGATCTCAGAGCAGAGGACAGTGTTTATGAGCACACAACAGGAATTCACTGCCTGGACCCACTGCTACTGGCTGTGTGACTTTGAGCAGATGACTTACCCTCTCTGTGCATCGATGCAAAATGGAAATAATTACAGCACTCATATTTTTCAAAGGGCTATTCTGAGGATGACATGAGTTAATAAAGTACACAGAACAGTGCCTGACACACCGTAAGTACCGTGTAAGTACTTGGTAAGTGAATAAGTATCTTTTCTGGGGCACCAATTATTATTGTCTAGCCAGTTGGGTAGTTATATGCTTTTAGCACATTATGGGAACTCAAAGTGTTTGTTTCATTAATAGTGTCCATCCTTGCTAGCATGGACCCAATACCCAACTCAGAGAAGGCAGACAGCAAATGTTCACCAAATTTAATTGTGTTGAACTATTGAATATCAAGGCCACATTCCTACGATTCTGCAAACTGAACAGGGGAAAAAAAAAATGAGGCTTCGGCCAAGTCTGGGCACCTCTGTTAGCCTATAGTATGTTCTCGACAGCACATAGAGAAAATTACTAAAAAGGAAATTTTGTTTTCTTTCAGTGTTGTATAATTTTGGTCTCATATTAACATGCCTCGGGGAATAAAATATGTATTTACATAAAATTTCTGGTAATGGCATCTTGAAAAGTAATTACATCAAACAACAGATTCTATCTGCTGAGGGCTCTAACAAGAGGTGTGTGACGACGTTCTGGAATACGACCTGGACAGCTGCTCCCCACAGTCTCTCTTTGAACCATGAAGGAGAATTCAGCTCATCTCTGACTTCAGGAATCCAGAACCATCTTAGAAATATGCAAGACTTTGGTGGGTGTTAGGCCCACTGACATAGCTCCCTGGGTAAGGTGAACATAGGTATTCCATAAATATGAAGACACACTTTCTTCTCCTTCTCTGCCACCTTTAGCTCCCCAAAGAATTTGGAGAGAATTTAATCAAAGAACCTGGAGGAGGTTTTAGAAATTGTCTAGGTTGCTGGTTTTCAACCTGTTGCCTTTAAAAGCCTGGTGTGCCCATTAAACCTATATCATGTTGATTTCATGTTACACACTGACTTTAGATTTTCAAAAACCTAAAGTATACAAGCATGTACCTGGGGTTATATGGTTTATTGATAGATTATCAACTCAGGGCAGTGACATTGGTGAGGTCACTCTACCCAGTCCTGGCTGGTCAATGTATATGCGCTACTGGCAAAGTATGTATATTTCCTTAATAAATGCAACTTGTTTGGCAGAATCTTCAGCACAAGGGGTTCCTAATTCTTAAAGTAAAACGAGGTTCATGTGGTAATGAAAGGGGGGGTTAGTGGCTCAACTGGTAAAGAATCTGCCTGCAATGCAGAAGACCAGGGTTTGATCCCTGGATTGGGAAGATCCCTAGGAAAGGGAATGGAAACCTACACCAATATTCTTATCTAGAGAATCCAATGAACGAAGGAGCATGGTGGGCTATAGTCCATGGGGTCACAAACAGTCGGACTGCTGGGCTACAGTCCCCAGGGTTGCAAAGAGTGGCAGTGAAAAAATCTAGCCTGAGATTAAAATGACACAAAAACTTAGGTTTCCTGACTTAAAGTCTGCTGCTGCTGCTGCTAAGTCGCTTCAGCCGTGTCCGACTCTGTGCAACCCCATAGACAGCAGCCCATGAGGCTTCCCCGGCCCTGCGATTCTCCAGGCAAGAATACTGGAGTGGGTTGCCATTTCCTTCTCGAATGCATGAAAGTGAAAGGTGAAAGTGAAGTCGCTCAGTCGTGTCTGACTCTAGTGACCCCATGGACTTCAGTCTACCAGACTCCTCTGTCCATGGGATTTTCCAGGCAAAAGTACTGGAGTGGGGTGTCATTGACTTCTCCGACTTAAAGTCTACTGTTTCTTTAACTACAACACAGCTGACACTTTTGACTGGACGGATGGTCCTTGCAGGGATGTTACTGTGTCTATATCCATATTTTATGTGTAATGTCTTTGCATCTATAAAATAAGATTTCTTGACCCTCCTACCATTCACTTACACAGGCTTCCTTATTATCGTTGTCTATAAACACACAGACAGCTAGAAACACAGAAACACAAACTGCCCTCCCTCAGCCATGATTTCCTAACTGACCATTCATTTTCATAAAACTTATTTTAAAGAAATTTCAAGGGGTTTTCCCTCATTTGGGGCTTTGTTTCCTATCAGATTGGGAAATAATCGGAGTGCACAATCAAACCCAAGTGGGCAAGGCAGATGGACAAAAAACAGCAGTTTGACAAGCTGTTTCCCTAGGAAACCAGGCAAAAAAGCAGGATTTTGACCAAATATAGAACCGACAGTCAAAATGTGGAAATAGAAACTTCAAGTTGTGGACGGGTGGGAAACCCCGACAGCCCATCTCTGCAAACCACATACAGGAGGCAAAATCAAAGGAGAAGCGGGTTTCAGTGGGTGAATCCAGTAAGCTTAGAGGACATGCACTTCCACAGTGATAATTCCAGGAAGAGAAGCTCACATGGGTTTCCAGTGAGTCTCCTGAGTCATTGATGAGAAAGGAAAAGGGAAAGAAATGAGTCTTACGCTATACTGAGCAACCCCGAGTTCATGGACAACAGCCTGACTCATGGTCTAACGGAGAATCAGACTCGTGAATGTGTAGGCATCCCTCTCACCCCATGATGATCTGTCTGAGTAAAGAAGAAAAGAGGCCTTGAGGAGTTCATGGCCTGCTCACAGCCACTGCCACAGCGTCCGTGACTTCAAATCTCCTTTGTACAGTTTGTACTGACTCATCTCTCCCCTTGTGGGCTTCGGATATAAGCAAATGCTTGTTTTCTCTTGCACTTTAATGTAGGAGCCTGTATCACTGTCTGCCTTATTCCCCTTTGTAGTCATCCTGTTTTAAGATAAAAGCAAAGCAGAGTGGTGCCTGAGAATAGAAAGTGACTGTTGCTACACCTCAATTTGCTGCTGAGTTCTCCAAGTCCTTCCATGCATTAGGGCTTTAAGGGGTATCCTCTCCTGACTGACGTGTAGGTTTCCAATCTGCTGCAGAGGGATACAGCATGGGATACTTGGCTTCTGTTTCAGCAAAAGATATTTCGTTTGGATTTCAGGGTGATTATTGACCTCCCTGGACACTTAGTACAACTCAGTAATCTGCATGGAGGTTTACTGTGTTTGCCACAGGGAGCCTCCCTCATGGCTCAGTGGTAAAGAATCCCTTTGCCAATGCAGGAGACACAGGTTCGATCCATGGGTTGAAAGATCCCCTGGAGAAGGAAGTGGCAACCCATGCCAGTAATCTTGCCAGGGAAATCTCATGGACAGAGGACCCTTGAGGGCTATAGGACCATGGGACTGTAAAAGGAGATGGACACAACTTAGCGACTAAGCAAAACAACAAAAGAAAATTACTGGGTTGCCAAAGTGAGCTACAATTAGGGTGAATATAAACTTTTGACAATAGCCCAGCCTAGTCCTACTCTTGAAAGGCCTGCTGTTCCGCTTCCTTCAAGACCTTTGCACTGGCTAAAGGGGCCATGACACACCCTGCTGCCTGTCACTTGACCTTGGCCTCACCAAGCCATAGCCTTGACAGGCACTGGGGATGGTCAAGACAGGGAAGGCCTGCAAGAGGAATTAATAAGGGACTGGAAAAGTACAAGCTGAGAGCTATTGTGTGTGTGTGCGTGCGTGCCGCACACTGACACATATGCTAAGAAAGGAAAGAGGATGGAAAAGAAAGACTTTTCCTCCTAAAAAAAAAATCACACAATCTGTGTTATCATTGGATTGAAAAGTCAGTAATTTCTTGTGTACGCATCATGCATTTAAATTTGGAAACAATTTTTCCTTGTGTGACTTTTCTTGCTTTGCTACTAATATAGCAAATTCCCAGAAGACAGACAGAAAAGGAAATGGAAATAGAAAATCTGAGTTCAAGTCTTGGTTTTTCCCGTGACTAGCTGTATGACCTTGTGTGTACTCAAGGCCTTAGTTTTGGTATCTGCAAAAACACGAAGACAAGCATGATGTAGCATTTACCTCACAAGGTTATGGTGACCAAAGAGGTAGTATTTGCATTCGTTCATCTAACAAATATTTAATGAGCTTCCCCTCTTTGTCAGGTACTGTTCAAGGAGCTGGGGGTATAGTCATGAAGTCAAGAATGCCCTTGCCCTCAGCAAGCTTTTGTTTTCGTGTGCACATAATGCACACTTGTGTGTGTGTGTGTGTGTGTGTGTGTGTGTGTGTCTGTAACAGAGAGTGAGAGAGGAGCAATATGCATACACATTAAAGAGACGCACAAGCAGATAGACACTAGACACCCAGGCACACAATATCAGGACAGTGATGAAGGCTAGGGAAGTACATGTACAAAACTGTACGTGCTAAAATGGCATACAAGTCAAAGGTTTTACTTATCATATTATAATACAGCCCTGGAAAAGACCCTGATGCTGGGAAGATTGAAGGCAGGAACAGAAGGGGACGACAGAGGATGAGACGGTTGGATGGCATCACCGACTCGATGGACATGAGTTTGAGCAAGCTCTGGGAGCTGGTGATGGACAGGGAGGCCTGGCATGCTTCAGTCCATGGGTTACAGAGTTGGACATAACTGAGTGACTGAATTGACTGAATATGACCCTAGATATAAATTTTCTGTAGTTGCTTCTTTCATCTTTCCCACCTTCTCTCCTCCTCTCCCTTCTTTCCACAAATATTGGTGAAAAGCATACTCTGAGAATTGCATTGAGGTGCAGGTTCCTAAGGGAAGCATATAAATTAGAAGCAGCACCTGTCCACAGGAGGGCTCTTCTGGTGGCTCAGATAGTGAAGAATCTGCCTGCAATGAGGGAGACCTGAGTTCGATCCCTGGGTTGGGAAGAGCCCCTGGAGAAGGGCACGGCAACACACTCCAGTATTCTGGTCTGGAGAATCCCCATGGGCAGAGGAGCCTGGCAGGCTACAGTCCGTGGGGTCACAAAGAGTTGGACACCACTGGGCAATTAAGCACACACCTACCCGTAGGAAGCTTGCAGATGTGATAAAAATAAGGCATTAGAGAAATTACTTTCATCCTAGGTACATCATGGGAGAAGGCAATGGCACCCCACTCCAGTACTCTTGCCTGGAAAATCCCATGGACAGAGGAGCCTGGTAGGCTGCAGTCCATGGGGTCGCACAGGGTCGGACACGACTGAAGTGACTTAGCAGCAGCAGCAGCAGTACCAGCAGGTACATCATGATCAAAGTCATCTCAGAGAAGAGTAGGTCTAAGCCTGCGGAGATTTCCCACAGAGAGATTATTTCCGCCCGGAAGGCAAACAGCTCAGGAAGCACCTCTTGGAGGTGAGTAGGAGGCAGAGTTTGGGGAGAGGAGGGGTGTCCCAGGCAGAAAGGAAGGAGGGAGCAATTGGGAGTGTGTTCTAAACATGGACTTGTGACACTGGCTGGCTCCCAGGACCTAAAAGGGAAATGAACTTGGGAAGATGCAGTGGGGATCCACTAGCCCCCCCCACTGGAGGATCAGCCTGCTTTATATTCTTAGCTCTATTTTCTCTGTGACAGGAAGTCCTGACTTCTGCTGGGAAACTAAGTTCTCCAGCCTCCAAGTTCTGGTCTTTACCAGAGTGAAACAAGATCTGTGTTTCACAATGAGATTTTCCCTAATTTTGAAGTCTGGGTAACTATTACACAGGCTCCTTTTCAGTAACAATGACACAATGATCCTTTCAGAGATGATTTCTAAATAAAATGATAAGTACAGACCCTCTATTGGGTCTGTATCTCTACATAACTTCCGAAAGATCGATTTTCAGGATAGCTGAGGCCTTTCCTATAAACTGAAGCAAATGATTCCTTTTTTCTTGTTGTTGTTTGAGTCGGAATGCGTCAACATCATTTTCTCCCGCTCATCTGGGGATAAGGTTGGTTAGTCAGGAAGCTTCTTCCATTACTGCTGCTGCTGCTGCTGCTAAGTCGCCTCAGTCATGTCCGACTCTGTGCGACCCCATAGACGGCAGCCCACCAGGCTCCCACGTCCCTGGGATTCTCCAGGCAAGAACATTGGAGTGGGTTGCCATTTCCTTCTCCATTACTGCAAGCATCTGTAATATGAAGTTAGAGAACTAAGTTATGTTTTTCTGGCTTGATTTCAAATACCCTTCTTATTATGAAGGGTGTGAACTGGAAATAAAGATGTCTTCTTTCATTTGAAAGACTGAGCATTCCTGCTTGATAGTCCAAATAAATAGATGAAAGCTGCCAACAATATAAGGCTTCAAATCAGTCTGTTCTTAAAGCCACACGAGGAAACAGACAATCAGCTGTGATCCAATTTAGAAGCACTCCTCTAATTGCTGTGATTGAAGAACAGAATCCAAGCAGAGGGGAAGGAAGCACACAGTCAGAGTTTCCTATTTCCCTGAAAGATGGAAAAGAAAAAGACAATGCTGATGATGCAGGAGGGGAGGAAAGAACAGCCTCAGCTCTGTGTTAGTAAAACAGTGATTTAAAAAGATGCCGGGATAGAATGATGGATGCTCCTCTGGGAACAGTAAGCATTCAGTGCTTACTGGCTGATATTCACCAACAATTCTAATGACCATTTTGCTGCTGCTTCCTCATACCAGAAGAGATTAGAACCAATAAACATTAGAAGGTGGTGGGAAAGACTAAGAGAGGCAGCGCAGTGACAGCAGAGATGGCAGCTGACAGCCCGAGGGGACAGGAGAGACAGATTTCTGCATTCCAGCAGAATGCAATAATAGATGGTCATAACGATGACCTTGAGTCATCACGAGGTTTCAAATGCTTAGAAGGGCCCTCTATGGAAGGAGAGGAATATGAAATGTATTTGAACAAGGTTTTCAAAATAAGCCATTTCAACTGTTCACCATTATTATTATTATTAATTTTGTTTCTGTTAGAAGCGAAAGTCAAGTGTAAAGTACAAAGTGGTAACACAGAGCATAAGTACACAGAAATTCACCAATTTCTCATTGAGGCCAAATATTGCTCTCTCTCACATACACACAACACTATTCAAAATCTTGAAAAACTAAAGCAAGTTATCACAAAGACTAAAATGCACATTTTCTTGGCTACAGTGGACACCATAATAGCCATGAATTTAAAAACAGATGAAAGGACACAATCTTAAAGAAAGTGGTTGCTAATGTATTCCTGATAGTAAAAAGAAAAAAAAAAAAAAAAAAAAAAAAGAACTTGCCCATAGATTTTCATGATTTACAAGGACGCCTGTGCTGTTATCCGCAGGTTTTCTAACCATCTTGTGAGGTGCACCTACCAAAGGTCTCCACTCTACATCTAAGGAGCCACAGGTGTCTCGGGAGTTAGTAGTCGACCCAGGGTCACAGGCCAGTCACTGACCGGAGTTCAGGTCAGGGAGCCCTCCTCCCACATGCCTTCCGTCTGCCCAGCAGGACTCCCCCCTCAGTCAGGGGCCCCTCCACCAAACACACCCCAAAGCTCAGCGAGCTACTCCTGCAATGTGTTGTCTGTTCAATGCCAGCCACGCCCCACATTTTCTCATTCAATGTTTTCAATCTCCCTGACCAACCTGTCAAGCAGATTACTAATCCCCACTCTTCACATGAGGAAGCAGTTTTCAGAAAGGTCCAGTTATCTGCCAGCATCAGCAGATTCATAATCTAACCGCACTCACTTGAGCCGGGACTTCTTTTGCGCATCGTTTTCTTTCCTTCCACAAAACTCAGAATTTCACTTCCTTAATTATCTTGTTTCCTTACAAAGGCAAGTTCTGGGCCTGGTAAATCTATATTCCTTCATCGTATCTAACATGGTACATGAGACATACCAGATACACAGAACATATTAGCTGAATATATGTCTGTGCATAAAGGAAACAATATAAAGTCTGGAGTCAGGATGACTAGGATGTTTATCTCTTCCGTGCTATTTTTGAACTCTGTCCTTAGGAAAGTCTTCATAAGCCTCAGGAGTTTTCTGCTAACTAGTAATGTAGAACTCCACGACATATTCTGAACTCAGAAGATAATATTTTCTTGGTTAAGTTACAGTCCAATTGATTTCCCATATTCTTTTGGGTTACCCATAAAATAAATCTGAGCTATATGTAGCTACACCAAATGAAATATCCCTCATGGGAAGAAGAGAGTGATTTGTCTTTTATTAACATCTAAGTGTTCTTATCTGTTCATTCATATTCTTTCCCACTCATTCATTCAAAATGAGGCAGACTTCCCTGCTGGTCGGTCCAGTGATTAAGACCTGGGTTCAATTCCTGGTTGGGGAACTAGGATTCCCACATGCCTCACAGTGTGGCCATAAATAAAGAAATAAAGAGAAAAATAAATGATTTAAACATGCTATAAGGCAGCACTATGATGGAAATGGAGGCTCCAATGAAGAGGGGCTTTGCTAATAGTGGAACAGAAACTAGAATGATGTGACGAGCATTATAAAGAAAGAAGTATGAAGTACTGTTTCTAGGAACTTTCCAAAGAGCTCTTCATCTTCCATTCGGTTGGCTGAATCAAGAAATGTTAGAGAACCTATTTGAGGGCTTGGTAATTTCCCATGTAAGTCAGAAGAGGTGTGACCACACGGGCTACTCCAGGGCTACTACTTATTTCAGAGTATTACGATCCTCTGTCATTTCCACACTGCCAAGTTCCTGTCTTTCAGCAAACTGTAACCAGGGGTCACTCGGGCCCCAAGGCCTGAGGGAGGTCAAAGAGGTGGCTTTGATACAGACACATTCTTCTTTTGGACAGTTAGGTGCCGGCCTCACATCCCTAACATTCTCCAGGCTCAAGAATTACCATGTAAAATAATGGTTTCATTTTAAGGCTTCTATTCTTATGATTTTAAACTGAATTTCACTAGGATGCAGATGACAGAGAAGCTTAAAGAATGATTTCCACACCCCATTTCCTGGCAGGAGAAGTTCTAGTATACCACCTATGGAATAGCCACAGAAAGATTTAGAAAGCCACTCTCTGAGAAACTCACCTTCACATAATTCAACTGGATTCAGCAAGGGTATAGTGATGATTTTCAACCTTATCCAACTTCCTTATAACACAAACTCAGAGGGCATCTCCTTTGAAGAGATACCTGAAACTGAGGAACCCCTTTAAGACCAATACAAAGCCACAGATAAGCCAACTCTGAAATAAAACATACCTAATGAATATGAGGCTTCCCTGGTGGCTCAGACGGTAAAACATCTGTCTGCAATGCTGGATANCAAACTCAGAGGGCATCTCCTTTGAAGAGATACCTGAAACTGAGGAACCCCTTTAAGACCAATACAAAGCCACAGATAAGCCAACTCTGAAATAAAACATACCTAATGAATATGAGGCTTCCCTGGTGGCTCAGACGGTAAAACATCTGTCTGCAATGCTGGATACCCGGGTTCAATCCCTGGGTCGGGAAGATCCCCTGGAGAAGGAAATGGCAACCCATTCCAGTAGTCTTGCCTGGAAAATCCCATGGACAGAGGAGCCTGGTAGGCTACAGTCCATGGGGCTGCAAAGAGTCAGACATGACTGAGCGACTTCACTTTACTTTACTTTAATGAATATGAAGATGGAACTACAAGCCACTTTCACTTAACAACTATTTTGAAGAGACTGAAAGATGAAGAAGATGGTGGATTCTAAAAATAACCTGACTATTTCAACTATTATTGTATAACAATAAAAACTTAGTGGTGTGAAGTAGCATGTATTTATTACCTCAGTTTCTGTGGGTTCTGAGTATCATGATGGCTTAGCTGGGTCCTCTGCTTCAAGGTCTCAAAGGCCACAAGCAAAGTGTCCCTTAGGGTTGTGGTCTTACTGTTAGGTTGGACTAGGGAAGGATCTGTTTTCTGGTTTACATGGTTGTTAGGAACTAACTGGACTGAAGGCTGCAGTTTATTTTAGCTACTGGCTGCCATGAACTCCTTGCCACGTGACCCTCTCCCCATGGCAGCTTACAACATGGAGGCTTATTTCTTCAAAACCACCAACAGAGTCTCCTTGTAGGATAGACATTACAGTCTATGAAGCATAACCCTGTGCAAGTAATCTTGCACATGCCATCACCATTGTTTTATTCCACTGGTTAGAAACAAGTCAGGTCCTGATCACTCTCAAGGGCAGTGCCAAACACGAAAGCATGAACACAAGTAGGTGGGGATAATTGGGAGCTACCTTATCTGCCTGCATGACATTTCCTGCCTTCTACATAAATATCTGTCTTGGAGGCTGCAATCATCTTAAATATGAGAGTGGGGTTCACGTTTTCTAATTGAGAAGGAACTGTAGGTGTTG
Source organism: Neotragus moschatus (assembly GCA_006410615.1). Classification (NCBI taxonomy): domain Eukaryota; kingdom Metazoa; phylum Chordata; class Mammalia; order Artiodactyla; family Bovidae; genus Neotragus; species Neotragus moschatus. The sequence goes on from SJYA01000115.1 coordinate 1,273,265, forward strand.
ATGAAGATTTTGCTCTGTCTTGATTTGTCTGTTACAGAACACGCATTTTTTTTCCCTCTGTTAAGCAAAAAGATGTGATAAAGGAAGGAGAAAACATTTTTGTTGTTGTTTTTTTGAATCCATTACAGTATAACCTCTGGACAGAGTTAGAAAACTCAAGGGTTTCTCTAAGACGTATTAATTCTCTTTTGAAGTCCAGCCCTGGACTCAACTTCAGTGCTAATGGTCTGTCCTATACCCACTTCAAGTTACCTAAGAGGTGAGGAAACAGAGAATAGATGAGTGAAAACACTTAAGAGTTGGTACAAACTTCCCTTGGGATAAAATGTACCTGTTTCAACAGTTTGGTGTGTTTTTTCAAAAAGTATAAGGCAGGATGTTATCTAGACTATCCCATGAGTAGACAAATATTCAAGGGTTGAAATCACTAGCTTACATAGTGACTGTTACCTACCCTTTCTCTAACATGTTCCCTTTTCTAATGCTTTCCTCTCAAAAATATTGTCTTTTTATCTAGTCTATCTCAAATTCTGAATTAGAGATGAGTAATCTTTTACCCCTAGTACTCTTTCTCTTTAATAGGGGGATTTCACTCATCACAATTTAAAACTGGCTTCCAGTGTAAGAGGGAAGAACACACAAAACTTAAAACTGGGGTTTACTGTAAGAAAGTAAAACTGGTGTTTACTGTTTTCTTTACTGTAAGAAAGAATACAGCAACAGAGACATTAAAGTACAAACAGAAAAACCCACATTTAAGAATTTTGAAAGCATGATTTCAGAATTTTTTTCTAATAACACACTCAGCCTTTAACATCTTTGAGCAGAAAGAACATATCTCTTTTGATACATACTAAGTGGTTAATAGTTAATGGGCAGTTAAAGCACACTAAGAATTGTAAAATCAGTAAACGCTGGAGTTGAACTAGAATAATGATCATTCAGCCTAATGCCTACAATTCCAGAATACTGGGTAGCTGAGAGGTTATATGACTTACGTCCGTCTAGTCAAGGCTATGGTTTTTCCAGTAGTCATGTATGGATGTGAGAGTTGGACTGTGAAGGAGGCTGAGCGCTGAAGAATCGATGCTTTTGAACTGTGGTGTTGGAGAAGACTCTTGAGAGTCCCTTGGACTGCAAGGAGATCCTACCAGTCCATTCTGAAGGAGATCAGCCCTGGGATTTCTTTGGAAGGAATGATGCTAAAGCTGAAACTCCAGTACTCTGGCCACCTCATGCGAAGAGTTGACTCATTGGAAAAGACTCTGATGCTGGGAGGGATTGGGGGCAGGAGGAGAAGGGGATGACAGAGGATGAGATGGCTGGATGGCATCACTGACTCGATGGGCGTGAGTCTGAGTGAACTCCAGGAGTTGGTGATGGACAGGGAGGCCTGGCATGCTGAGATTCATGGGGTCGCAAAGAGTCGGACACGACTGAGCGACTGAACTGAAGGCTACACAATAATTCAGTGGTAGAGTCAGAACTAAAATTGGTATACTTGGCTCCTAAATGTAACAGCTTTAACCACCACTACTTTGTGACGTGTTGTCCTTCATACACAAACATCCATACACAATCCAGGAAACACCAACTTGAAAATATTTCTCATATTTGCTGGAGCTACTCACAGTCGCCCTGTCTCTCACACTCTCCTTTCCTCCCTCCTTCTCTTCCTTGTACCTGGTTTTTTTTTTTTTTGGTCAACTTTTTAAACAAGTGAGGAAGTCATATGATGGAAATGGAGATCCAGGCTACCCATTCAGATCTTATTATTTCTCAAAACTGGTTAACACCGACACTCTCCTTCTGCAAGGCTCTCATTATACATCAGCAAAGTGACTTGACACACTGTCTCATCTAAGTGAACCTAATCAGTGACAGTTATTTGTTTCAACTCTCCCATCTTTTTATCTGCCATGCAGAAGGAATATTTTTCTCCTTTTATCCTATACAAATAACTGAGTCTAATGCCAGGCATGCAGAAATGGCTTAAAATATTTTGATTATTCTGATGTCTGAAAGTGAAAGTGAAGTAGCTCAGTCGTGTCCGACTCTTTGCGACCCCGTGGACTGTAGCTCACCAGGCTCCTCCGTCCATGGGATTCTCCAGGCAAGAATACTGGAGTGGGTTGTCATTTCCTTCTCCAGGGGATTTCCCAACCCAGGGATTGAACCCAGGTCTCCCACATTGCAGGCAGATGCTTTAACCTCTAACCCACCAGGGAAGCTCATTCTGATGTCTACATAATCATAATTATTTTAAATAGGATCAGAACGGCATCAAAGGTCATTTTCTCAATAACTTACACAACAGAATATCAATATTTCATTTACATATCTCTAGTTGTTAAAGCAGGATGCACGCTCTGGGATTATAAATTTTGAAATAATAAGTATGTCAAAACCTCTGAAGGCTCCCTCTTGATTTTCTGTATGGTTTTTTATGAGGTGGAAACAGTGTGGACTTTGAAGTCAGAGATGACAAACTGATAGCTCACCTAAGCCACCTATCCTTGGGTAAAATAGTTAATATCCCCAGGCTGCAGATTCCACATTGCAAAGTAGAATCGTAACCCACAATGAGCAGGGTTACAGTGAAGATTAAATGAGAAATTGTATAAGAAGAAGCCTAGCCCAATGTCTGTGGCAAACTAGGTTTCCATTATACATTAGTTTTCCTTCTTTATCTTCACTGAGTATATGTTATTAAGCTAACTCATAACTTGGGCACACTGTTGTCAACAAAGCCAAGTGGGGTTTGCAACGGAAGAGTTTCCTAATCTAAATCATACTGTGGTATGCTAAAAAATTTAAGAGCATTATTGTGTATCCAAGACAGGATGGAAAAGAGAGTGGAAAGCCAAGCCATTTCTGCCATGAATGAAAAGCGAGAAGAAAGAAATCAAGCATAAAATAGTAAAAATTTACCCGAAGTGCTCATAGAGGAGAGGCTGGGAAACAATGAAATGAAAAGTAGGAAGAAAGATTACTAGGAACGTAAAAGCTGGGAACTCCTTTGTGCCAAAATTAAGAGTTACAGAGTTTCCGACCACATTTTTGTAAACCTAGTGTCCCTGAATGTACTAAGGGAGCCCAGCCAAATATGATTGGCTCGGAATGGGGCAATTCAACAGGGAGGGCTGTAAGACTAATTCATTGAACCCAGAGCTCAATAACATATTCCAGAAAGTGGTGGCGTTTGTTATGACATGCTCGTGGTTATAATGGGTGGGGAATGTTCTCCCTTACACTCTACAGGAATGAGATGCAAATAACCCAAGGGCTATATTTCATCAGTCATCTCCTGGAGAGACTGGCTCTTACTCAATGTTCTTTGATGGCAAAACAAAGAAGAGAAAAATAATTATTTAAAAAGAGAGAGAGAGAAAAGAAGAGGCGCTAATCTTCCTCAAGAGTCTGGGTGTTGGTCTCAACCATATTTTTCAGTCACACTACCAATACACTACTCGCACTCAGTTTCAGTAAGGCATGCTAAGTTCTCACTTCCTGTCCTCTGTGCAGAGAAGCAGCAACATGGTCCATTTCTTTTATGTCAGGAGGGGCAGGAAAGTACAGATTCCAGAATTATAGCTTCAAGGAGAGCTAGGATAGCCAGGATCAGCTGGTTACATTAAACAATTAAACCTTAGCTGATAAATGAATTCTGCCAAATGATCTCTCCCCTTTGTTGATGTTGTTCAGTTGCTCAGTTGTGTCCGACTCTTTGCGACGCCATGGACTATAGCATGTCAGGCTTCTCTGTCCTTCACCATCTCCTGGAGCTTGCTCAAACTCACGTCTTTGAGTCAGTGATGCCACCCATCTTGTCCTCTGTCGTCCTTTTCTTCTCCTGCCTCCAATCTTTCCCAGCATCAGGGCCTTTTCTAATAAGTTGGCTCTTCACATTTGGGAGAGCTAGTACAGTCGAGATCAGTAGGTTAAATTAATGCCTAGCTGATAAATGAATTCTGCCAAATGATCTCTCCTCTATGATATCTTAAAAGCCCCAGAAAGAGAAAGCATGAATCTAGTTATCATTGATATTATAGATCCTAATGTAAAATGGGAAAATGTTGGAGAGAAAGTGCCTTGTCTTTTAATTATAGACTAAGCTATCAAATCATTTTATAAATATTCAATATTTCTATAAATGTTAATAAAGATGAACACATCTTTCTGTTTCTTTGACACTATTCTATACTTGTTTGTCTTCACATGCAGGGCCCTCACTCATTCAAGAGATGATATAAACTGGTCAAGCTCACGGGGGCCCTCATGGTGAAAAGAAGAGAAGAGGGCCTTCTTTATCATGAATTTGCTCAGCTAAAGTTGACCTTTTCCTGACTAGCAAAATGTTTTCCCTTGAACCTCCACAGCTTGTTTTCTGTATACCTGCCTAAGTATCTTCATTATTTGTAGAACAGTTATTTATATGATATTTCATTTCCTGGGGGTATAAGATAGAGTCAAGGGTGTATTGTACAACACAGGGTATATAGCCAATGTTTGAAATAACTGTAAATGAAAGTAGCCTTTTAAAATGTATAAAAATTAAAACTAAAAAAATAAGAGCCTAGATGACAAGGTATCAAACTCAACATGGTAAGATCCATGGGATGAAGGAGGCTATGGATACCTTCCACTTTTCTTTTCATATATTTTTGCATTGGTGATGTTAAAAATAACATCTTTTATAACAACTTAAAGACTAGTGACAAAAAGCTCACCCTAAACAGCATTTGAAAAACAGACCACCTTTTATGAAGTCCCATGAAAGATTATAATAAATCTGAGTCCTGCCTTCCAGGTATGCAAATAGCTTCCTCATTTCTTCTCCTCCCAGTTCTTAAATTTTTATACAGTCAGTTCAGACTCATTTGGTCCCTTGATACCAAAAGTGTGAGCAGGAAAGCATTCAAAATGCAAAAATGAAGATTAATGGAGGCTTTTCAAGCACTTCTATTTAAACAGTGCTTTGCACAGAGTGTGTTCTTGCTCAGTGCTGCTAGAGACCACTGAAGAATACTTATTTTTTTTATAATTAGATGTCCCACAAATGTAGTAAATGATGCAAAAAGAGCACAATGTTCAGAAACTGTCATTTACAGTTAAATAATTAGTTGACATTACATTCAAATGCTACCTCTGGTATTACAGCCTGAAGGGTTCTATATTTCATTGAATGCAGGGACATTTTCCAGTAATATGTCTAAAATAGACTCCATGCTCTCCAGAGAGAATGGGTCAATCCCTCTACACCAGCTAGATTTCAAAATGCAAATAAGGAACAGCAGAGAATTAAGTAGAATCCCCCCTCCCATAACATATGCAACCGTCTCTCATTCGCTTTTCAATAAGTTATTTCTTTTATTTAAACTCACATACACACATGTATGCACACACACAAAGATGCACATGTATGCTCAGTGAAAGTGTTAAGTAGCTTATCCTCACCTCAGAAGCAAAATCATGTTTGCTATGGGACAGATCAGGGCTTCCCAGGCAGTGCTAGTGGTACAGAACCCAGTCTCCTGCCAATCCAGGAGACCTGAGAGACACAGGTTAGATCCCTGGGTCAGGAAGACCCCATGGAGGAAGGCATGGCAATCTACTGGAGAATCCCAGGGACAGAAGAGGCTGACGGGCTACAGTCCATGGGTTTGCAAAGAGTTGGACACGACTGAAGCAACTTAGCATGCACGCACACACATGGGACAGATCAGCAGGCAACTCTTGAAAAATAGATGGTATGTGGATATTCAAATTAATTCACTCTTTCATGAGATATTTATTATATCTCTACACGCAGAATTGATTGTGCCAAATCCACGTGGGGAATCAAAAGATACAAGTGACACCAGTCTGTGTAGAAATATACAAGTACAGGGATGAGACAGTAATACAAGGTTTAACACAGATAGTCTATGTGCTATAGCTATGTTTTAGTCCCAGGGTCTTTCCAAAACTCAGTTATTACTGGTAATACTAAATGTAAAATTGTAGGTAATCTTAAATATCTATAAAAATGCTACAGGAGCTCAGAATAAGAAGGTAGTCTGCTAGTCACACAGAAAATGGTGACATCTTTGATTCCTATCTCTCCTATCACACACCCAATCCAATAGCAAATCATGTCAACTCTACCTTTGAAATATACTCACAGCAATCTGAACACCTCAGCTATGACCTTGTTCCAAGACACCATTAGCTCTTGCCCAACCTCTTAACTGCTCCCTTGCTTCTGGACTTTACCCCTACAGTTTATTTTCTGCAGGACAGAATAATTTGTTTAAAAATTGATCAGCTCTTGCCACACTTCAGGTCAAAACACACTATGCCTTCTCAGCTCATTCAGCATAAAATCCAAGTCCTTAGCCTGGCTGATAAGACTCTACAGCATCTGGTCCTTGGCTGCCTTTCTGATTTCATGTCCTGCATTCCTTCCCCATGATTGCACTTCTGGCACTTGGCTTTTCCTGTTCCTGCAGATTTCAAACTCAGTCGGGCCTCAGAACCTTGCATTTTTGTTCCCTTAAACCATGAACTTCCAGAAGTTCAAGCTGGTTTTAGAACAGGCAGAGGAACCAGAGATCAAATTGCCAACATCCGTTGGATCATGGAAAAAGCAAGAGAGTTTCAGAAAAACATCTATTTCTGCTTTATTGACTATGCCAAAGCCTTTGACTGTGTGGATCACAATAAACNTGCTGTGATTCATGGGGTCGCAAAGAGTCAGACACGACTGAGCGACTGAACTGAACTGAACTGAACTGCCTGGCATGCTCTTCCCAAGATCCTTCACATATCCTACATGTCATTCAAATCTCAATTCAAGTGCATCTAATCTAAACAATGCTTCTATAATTTACCCCTATTGAATCTGTACAACATTTTCTTATTCTTTTTTCTTCCTAATATTTAATATCACTGAATTCAGTGTGTGTGTGTGTGTGTGTGTGTGTGTGTTTGTGTGCGCGTGCACGCATGTGTGTGTGTGTGCGCGTGTGCGCGTGCGCGCATGCGTGTGTGTGTGTGTGTGCGCGCGCATGTGCGTGTGTGTGTGTGTGTGTGTGAACTGTCCTTTTCTACCCTCTAGAATTTAAGCTCTATGAGATCAGGAGCTTTAATTTGTTCGCTGCCAGGGTCAACACTTCAGCACCCAGGACAATGCCAACCGTAAGCTCAAATTCTGGAGAAAGTCTCTAAAAAGCGCAAGTATCTAGACATGATGAATTTAAATTAAATTAAATAATTAAATTTAATATTTAAATTATTCAACCAACAAACAGAAATCAAGTCCCAGTGCTTTGGGGACACTCATTCATTCAAGCTATATTGAAGGGAAGCTTTGTGTGAGGTAGTGTGGCACTCTATGCATCAAAAAACCAAAATGGAGAGGCTGGGAGATGTAAGAGACCTCTCGAGGTCTACAATGTTAGTTATCACCTAAAAGGAGAAAGCTAAGATCACTTGATTTGTTGATAGTGGTATCATTTCAATCAATAAGCTCCCTGTCCTTCCCGCCTTACAAAGACAGAGCTCCACAGACCCTCAGTGACGCTCTTGACCAACCTTCACTTTAGGTGGCATGAAAGTTATATTTTCAGAGCATATCACTTTAATTCTATTGCCTAATCAAGCAGAAATGATGGAGAAGCTCTGAGATTTAACACTGATCAGAGCTGCCCTGACTCGAGTTTCACTAGAACACCACTCAAGTTTGAGAAGTGAGCTGAGCTAGATTCTTATAAATCATGAATTTATGAATAAAGGTGGCAATGGGATAAGCCATTAATAGTAAAAAACAAACAACAAAAAAAAAACAAACCTTTTTCTCCTTTTATCTTCCTATTGTTATTTTGAAGGAAAAGGGGAGGATAGGGTATTAGTCGATTGGATTTGTGCTTTTTGTTGAGAAAACAGTCAATTTTTTTTTCAATTTCAATGAAGTAAATATTGAAATATGATAAACTCAAGAAAGTGCTGACAGATTTTCCAGCACTTATGTCAACTTTTCTAGTTTTTAACCTGATTGTGAAGAAAGTCATGAAAAATTTTAGGGATAAGGGATATTATGCCAAAATAATTTATTCCCCCTATATATATATTAAGTGAAAAAGAACAATGCTAGGTTGAATGGAGACAGTAACTATAAATACAAACTATTTTGCTTTTCAAGATTTTAGTATCTAGTATCAGTATAATAACTATAATCCAAGGTAGACTTTAATAAATGCCATAAAAGAAGCAGAACCATTTTAGCCTGGGTGGTGCTTGATTTGAGACTTAGAAACTGGAAGGATTTTTAAAAGGTAACAACAGCATCCCAGGAAGAGCTAAACTGCATGGAAAAAGGTGTGGAGAAAAGGCAACTGATTGGAATACGTGTGGGGAGGTACTGAAATTGGTCCATTAGCTGAGGAACATGTAACTGACAAGTAGCAATGACAGAAGACAAGGCCAAAAAGGTAATAAGAGACAATTATAGAAGGCTCAGGATGGCAATGGGCCAACAGTAACAATGGTACAGACTGTGAGATGTGACAGTCCAGAACCCCTTGACTGCCTTTGGTTCCCTCCCATTCCCATTCCTATCCAGCTTGGAGGCAAACGAAGCTGCATCCAAAAATAAGTATCATCTTCAAATATGTTTGTGGCAAAGACCTTAGCTCTAACCACATGTGTTAAATCCAATAGCAAAATTATAAAGGGGAAAAGGAAGTAATATGTGTGCCAACATGGAGGTGAATTTAGTTCAATAGGAGATCCCAGTGTCAAAAATGCCCTCATCTGGACTTGGTTCAAACCCCCAAGGCTGGCCTGAAGTAGCCTTGGCTGACAGTGGACACAAATATGAAACTAAAAGGGTGGAGACTATTGGCTTGAATAAAGGCAACCTAGGTTCTCATCTTGTGTTTTCTATTAAATAAATTATTCCGATGATCCTATCTGAGCACTGGAAATCCCTTCTTCACCCAGACTCTTGCTTTTATCTGTGAACAAGGAGCTTTGAGTAGACAGAGCAGGCATCTTTTAACTCTAATAATCTGATTTCATATGCTGCAAGGTACAACAGAGAGTCTATATAGGTAGACTCTACAACCACCTCAGGATGGACGTGAAATTAAAACGGCCTTTTCTTTATCATGACCCCATTGCCACTGTTCATTATCAAAAGGCTCCCTACTTCCCTCTGTAGTTTTCCTAAAATTATACCTTTATCTGTTCCTTCTCTCCCAGTCTATATATCACTTAAATATCCTGCTGAACTTGTGTTTTTATCTGATGGAGCTTCTAGTCCAGGATCTTACAAATAATATTCATTCAATAAATATTTGTAGAGTGAAAGAATGAATGAAATGTCAGAACTTTTGAGTAACATAGCAGATTATATTTCCAGAAAAATCTTGGATGAATATTAACAATAAATATCAAGGAAAATTACACAGTGTTGCTCTGATTATTATTATTTTTTACTTTTGGATATACCTTAGGCAACTGACCCCAAAAGAAGTAACTGTCCCATGGAAAAATCAGAAAATCACTCAGCAATAATGCATGTCCACGCTAGATTGTGATTCCTAGCTAAAGTCTTTATCCACAGATTCATACATCAAAGAAGGATGAACCCTGAGGATCTAACTTCCAGGCTTGCTTTTTACACTCACAAACCTATTAAAGAGGCCGATTACATCTCGCCTGTCTCAGTGCCACTGGTGATTCTGGAATTACGAGTCAGCACTGAAAATTACTTGTTGGTAAGTAATTACACACACTGCATTTCCTAAGTCCTCTAACAACTATTTAATACTTGGAAAGTTACATAGTTCACAGAAAAACCACACCACTGAGTTAGGTGTTTGCAATAAACATCTTCCAACACCCATTCCACATAACACAAGGTGGATGTAAACTAAATGACTTCCTATTGTATACTGTTCATGTCACGGGTGTAAAATGTTAAGAGTTTCCATCTTCAGAATAAAAAAAAAAAGGAAACAGGAAAAAAAAAAGCCCCTAATTTAACACATCATCTTTAAGAATAAATGAGGTTACAAATCTACATTTGGAAGAACAGAATCCAGTCCATATGTACCAGATACCATTTTTTTTTTTTCAAATTCAAACTCCGGATTTCAAAATGTATACTCTCTCTATATACTGAGGTAACAGCTTGTCAGAGAAATGTGGCAAGCAACAGCAGGGCTAGCACAGCAGATGGGTAGTATTTTTATACTGGCTTTTAAGTGATAATGTGAGTTTACATAGGGTCATCCTAAATATTGTTTAAGTGCATGGAATGACTTGAGTCACTGTCTAACCTTGAGTAGGCTGTTTTGCTTTCAGTTTTTGTCTAAATTTGCTGCCGTCAAGCCTTCATCTAGAGAAATCTATCTTTTCTTTGGAATAAGAGCTGCACAAATATCTCAGAAACCCTCTTTCCCGATTCTTGTATATGCTTTAAATTGACATTAGGAACACAAGGAAGAAAACAGCTATGAAAACTTCTCTAGTTATCAGGGGATTAATTTAGTCTCTGCTAATTGGTCACAAATGATGTGTCCTGGGAAGAAAAACATAAAGCACTAGACGGTGGTTGGGGACCCTGACATTTCCTTTCCTCTCTCCCCTATGAACTGGCTGCACAGCAGCTCTGAGCCTCAGTATCTATACCTGGAAGCTATGCTTGTCAATAACTATTGTACATGGTTGCTGGGGTGTCAAAAAACAAAAGAAGCACCCACCAAGGCTCTCAAGGTTCACTCCCTTCCCTTGTGCCTGAATCTAGCTCACTTTATGAAAAATGGAGGGAAGTTTTGCTGACCTTCAAATTCAATTTCAAAAGACTTTATGGATTTTTAAACAATCTTATGTAGTCAAAACAAAAATACCACATGCTTCATTCACAAGTAATCTACATCAGTCTTAAGAAAGCCTTAGGATGATAACTTTTATCAGTACCATTTCACTGTGGCAAACCCGAGGGTCAATAGCTAGAAACAGTGGCTTCCTTTAAAGTGAGACTTCTCAAATGGCGATGTGTAGAGTGGAAGAGATTAGAGTGGAGGTTTTAGGACTTTGGCAAGATATTAGTTACTAGTTCCTTTGAACTGGGACCTCCAATATAATACCATCAGGATGTAAGTACCCAGGAAGCAGTTATTTTTGACTATTGTGTTCAATACTGTATTCCCAGTGCCCAGAAGAGAAACACTCAAAAATATGTATTAAATTCAATAGATAAAAAACCCATTCTTTCTTCCCTGATGAAAAATCACTGTCCTAAATAGATCCATGAGGTACACTCTTTTTTCCCAAATAAGAAAATATTTGTTCAGAATTAAGCATCTTATCCAAGTTTACACATCCAGAGAGTGTCTGAAGGAGGATGTCACCCTGGCTTACAGTTGCCTATTCTTTCTCTTAAGCCAGGCTGCCTTGAATCTTCAAAGTTGAAAAGCATAGGTCAAATCATTTGACCAAAGATGAGGCTGTGAATCATTTTGATCTTCAAGTCCCATCCCTTTAAGGATGGGTTAATAATGTAACATACTTCAGAGAGTCACTGGCTCAAAGAGATCAAATTATAAGTGAGCAAATGGTGAAATATGAATGTGTTCTCAGGTCTCTTGGATACAAACAGGAATATGTGACATTGCTTTGTAACTTTTATTACACTAGAGAAATATTAATAATAGCTGACTTTAGGAGTCTTGGTTTATAAGCTTCTTTAGTCAGGGCACTTACTCAGATATTCATGAATGAACTGGCCAACATTTGATAAATAGTGCCTGGCAAAGTTGGCATTATGAGATTGAATGATTGGAAAAATTAATAAGAATGATAAAATCTTAGCGGAATTAATGTAAATGACTGCATTTCTGATAAAACATTAACTATGGAATTATAGGATGGTCAGATATTTCCAAATAAGATAGAGGTTAAGATAAAATTATACACGCATGCAAAATTGATAGGTTTCCACTTACTTCTTCAACAAAACTAGTCCTTGTTGCAAAGGAAAAGACAAGTTGGCCTCAAGACATGTATTTTTAAAATTTTATTTAGGAACAAAATAATATGCTAGCTATATTTAGAAAGGAAATTATAATTTTCTAATAAAACAGTAACTACTCAAACATGAATTGTAGGAACTATGATGAAATAAAGTGCTTTACCAGAATCTTTCTTTCTTTTGTCCTAAAATCTGACCCTTCAGATTATCTGGAAATTTTACATTTTCTAGAACTTAACAATATTCAGCACAAAGGGCCTGCAATATTTACAACAGTATTCAACACACAGAATTCCATTAAAATGACAGTTTGATAGGTCAAACCAGGCACACAGAAACAAAATCTGAATTTGAGAGGGATCAGAAAAAAGAAAAACCCTGCACAATTCTCAAGCAACCCTTTATTGCAATCAGTCTTAGAGCTCCACAAATCCAAACAGGGGTTCTTCAAAGACATAGGAGTGGGAAGATAGAGTCCTCCAGGGGGCTTAATGCACTAGGGGCGGTTTTAGTGGTCACAGTGGGTGTGTGTGTGGTGAGGTGCTACTGGCATTTAGTGGGTGAGACCAAGAATGTCATTGTGCTGCTGTGCACTAGTGAGGAACTCTCTTGCCCTAAGTGTGAATAACAGCAGCTGAAAAGTACTAGACTATGCCCTGATTTACTCCTTAGCCTTCCATAAGTTTCATCCTTGGTAACATTTCTGTGGCTATTCTGATGGTTCATTTGATGTGTCAACTTGACTGGGCTAAGGGATGCCCAAGTAGCTACTAAAATATTATTTCTGGGTTTGTCTATGAATGTGTCTCTGGATCTAATTAGCATTTGAATCAGTAGACCAGAAGATCGGCCCTCACGAGTGTGGGTGGACCTCATCCAATCCACTGAGGGTCTGAGTGGATTAAAAGGTGGAGAAAGGGCACCTTCTCTCTCTGCTGGAGCTGGGATGTCCATTTCCTTGGCCCTCTAGTATCAGTGCTCCAGGCTTCTCAGGCTTTTGGACTCAGATCAGGACTTAAGCCATCAGTTGCCTCCCCACCCACCTCCACTCTGGATTCTGACTTAATTATACCAACACCTTTCCTGGTTCTCTAGCTTTCAGACTGTGGGACTTCTCAGCCTCCATAATTGCTTGAGCCAATTCCTATAAAACTATATGGATAGCCTGTTGGTTGTGTTTTTCCGGAAAATCCTAATATACCTTTCACTTGAAAAAAATCAATCATTGACCATAAAGAACACTAACATAACAGACAAAACAGAAGATATTAAAAAGCTTGAAATTCGAGATTTTCATTTTTTCATAAACTAGAGGATATAGCTAGTGGGTCAATGGATCTCTCTCACAGACATACCGTTTCTCTTTCTCGAATGAAAAAGATAAGTAAAATTTTTAAAAATTGTTTTGATAAGGCCACTGAGTATATAAAAGTGTTAGAATACATAGGCCTTGAACATCAGTTTTAATAAAACCAGATATCTTGATAAATCAAAGAAATAGGTCAGCTTGAAACATGTGTGATTTCCTTTGTTTATTCATCCAAATAAGATTATGGAACGCCTTCTAGGTTTTATGCATTTAGCAGCATACCAATACGAGTCACTAGAAAGTTCATTTTCATGGAGTCTGACATCTTAGAAGGGTGCTAAGACATGCAGACAGCTAAAAGAAGCATGAGAGGAAAACTTACATTACAGGTGTATGATCAAGGGTAAAGGAATTCAGAGTGGGGCATTCACCCGTAGCTCAAGGATCTGAAAAGGCTCCTAGGCCAGGTGACACCTGAAGACAAAATACTCCTCTTCTACTCACCCATACTCACCCTCTGAGCATGGCGTGTGGGAGTGATGCACAGCTTACAATCGATCGAGTGTGCAAACCAGGTATCATTTGATGGTATAAATGCTACAGTCAATTTTATTATACTACCTTATAAAAGCACTATCCCCAATTACAGAATCCCAAAAATCATCCCGAAGACATAGATGACAATAGTTGCCTTTTTCCCACTTATGATAGTTTTGTACATTGAATCAGAAAACAAGGTTATGGCATTGTGTTCTGAAAATACCTGAAATATTTATCATGTGTACATATGCCACATGTAATAGCCATGTTACTTGTAGCTTTAAGGAGTAACATGTGTGATACTTATGTGACAAAGTAAGGTGGAGAAGAGAATAGCAAAAANCCACTTATGATAGTTTTGTACATTGAATCAGAAAACAAGGTTATGGCATTGTGTTCTGAAAATACCTGAAATATTTATCATGTGTACATATGCCACATGTAATAGCCATGTTACTTGTAGCTTTAAGGAGTAACATGTGTGATACTTATGTGACAAAGTAAGGTGGAGAAGAGAATAGCAAAAACTTGTTTGAAAGAACTTATCCTTAATTTATTAGGAGCAAAGGGATTTAGAAGAAAGAAAAAAAAAAAAAGGTGTCTCCTGTGGAAACACTACATTTGGTTAACAGCTTGAAATCTTGACTGAGGATAATCTTTAATGTGAAGTTCCCCAGCCTCTTTTTTGGAGTCTGCATACTACAATTAAAGGAAATATGAAGCCTACCAGCCAGAGACACCAGGGCCTTTTAACCATCCAGAACTGAGAGGCCTGAACTTGAAACAAGAGTGGGACATTCACACACAGGGTCATGCTCAGACAGAGACAATTTCCACTAATTTTCATCCCACTCCCAACACTTGTCCTAGGTTCTTTCTTCTATCTTGCTTCTGCTTTCCCTATGTTTTTTGTTTCATTTTGTTTCTCAGGGGACTTATACTGGCTTCTGTTCCATTTGACAACACCTTGTCAATTAGATGCATTCCATTCAGTTCAGAAGTTCATTAAATTCAGATAACTCACCATTCTTGCAAGCTGACTGATGCTTATTAATGTAACATGCAAAATGGGTAATTCACCAGGGAATGTGAGCCTTTCTTTGCTTTGCTGAGATACTTAGAACAATGCAGTCTGTCTGGAATTCTTCAGGGACTTAATATTATTTACATATTTAAAGAATCCTTGAAAGTCCCATGCCTTTGAAAAATTGAAGACTGTGTGCACTGTGCAAAGATAAATTAGATAGAGACAATATGATGACTCACAGCCCTAAATAGCTTTAACTTTTGTGTCTATGTTGTGGGGAGTGGAGAAGGAAAGGGAACAGGCAAGAGGCAATAAGAAGTTCTTAATGTAATTAAATGTTGGGTTTTCAAATGCTGTTTGAGATTATTAACAGCTACAAAAATAAATTTAAATAGTACATGCAATTTTCAGAGTTAATTTTGCCTATGTGTTTTATCATTAACTGGGCATTTTCAGAAGAATAAATAAATAAACATAAATGAAACAAATTTTAATCGATCTATCAGTCCTCAGTCACATAACCTTGTCAGCAGGAGAGATTTCCAAGTTATATGGAACTGAAAGAACTGGAACTCAGGGAAGGGCATATATCCGCCACTCAAATCTTTATAATTTGATGATGAGCAGAAGCCCAGTGATGGCATCTCACTTCAGAACAAGTAAAGCTAAGCAGTGTAACCTCAAGAAAAATTGTTTAAATGCCTACCATCCACTGGGCACTCTTAGAGTCTCTAAGATAAATCCCTTTCTCTCTGGGAATTTACAGTTTAGGAAGAAATAAACAAGTACCATGTGTGTGTGATTGAGAGCCATTATTTAAATATTTCTAATATTCCATATATAATCAAAGAATTGAGCTGATGGTTCTCCCTTCTCTTCCTTTCTCTCCTCTCTCTCTCTTTGGTGAAACTAACAGCAGGTGCTGAAATACACCATGTGTGTACAAGTTTGATTGTGTGTGTGTGTGTGTGTGTGTGTGTGTGCGCGCGTGTGTGTGTTAGTCGCTCAGTTGTGTTTGACTCTTTATGACCCCCCACAGACTGTAGCCCACCAGGTTTCTCTGTCCATGGAATTCTCCAGGCAAGAATACTGGAGTGGATTGTCATTCCCTTCTCCAAAGGAACTGCCCAACCCAGGAATCGAACCCTGGTCTCCTTCATGGCAGGCAGATTCTTTATCGTTTGAGCTACAGTAATGGTCAATAATTTTACTTTAGAGTTAAGAGAGAAATCAAGCACTCAGTGAATTTCTCTCTTGAAGAAAGTAGGCAAAAACCGCTAGACCATTCAGGTATGACATACATCAAATCCCTTATGATTATACAGTGGAAGTGAGAAATAGACTCAAGGGATTAGATCTGATAGACAGAGTGCCTGATGAACTATGGACGGAGGTTTGTGACACTGTACAGGAGACAGGGATCAAGACCATCCCCAAGAAAAAGAGATGCAAAAAAGCAAAATGGCTGTCTGAGGAGGCCTTACAAATAGCTGTGAAACAAAGAAAAGTGAAAAGCAAAGGAGAAAAGGAAAGATATCCTATTTGAATGCAGAGGTCCAAAGAATAGCGAGGAGAGATAAGAAAGCCTTCCTCAGTGATCAGTGCAAAGAAATAGAGGAAAACAATAGAATGGGAAAGTCTAGAGATATCTTCAAGAAAATTAGAGATACCAAGGGAACAATTCACCCAAAGATGGGCTCAATAAAGGACAGAAATGGTATGCACCTAACAGAAGCAGAAGATAATAAGAAGAGGTGGCAAGAATACACAGAAGAACTGTACAAAAAAGAGCCTCACGACCCAGATAATCATGACAGTATCATCACTCACCTAGGGCCAGACATCCTGGAATGTGAACTCAAGTGGGCTTTAAGAAGCATCAATATGAAAAAAGCTAGTGGAGGTGATGGAATTCCAGTTGAGTTATTTCAAATCCTAAAAGATGATGCTGTGAAAGTGCTGCACCCAATATGCCAGCAAATTTGGAAAACTCAGCAGTGGCCACAGGACTGGAAAAGGTCAGTTTTCATTCCAATCCCTAAGAAAGTCAATGTCAAAAATTGTTCAAACTACCACACAGTTGTATTCATCTCACACACTAGTAAAGTAATGCTCAAAATTCCCCAAGCTACTAAAGTAATGTTCAAAATTCTTCAATAATACATGAACTCTGCAATTCTAGATGTTCAAGCTGGTTTCAGAAAAGGCAGAGGAACCAGAGAACAAATTGCCAACATCTGCTGGATCATAGAAAAAGCAAGAGAGTTTCAAAAGAACATCTATTTCTGCTTTATTGATTATGCCAAAGCCTTTGACTGTGTGGATCACAATAAACTGTGAAAAATTCTTCAAGAGACGGAAATACCAGACCACCTGACCTGCCTCTTGAGAAACCTGTATGCAGTTCAGGAAGCAACAGTTAGAACTGGACATGGAACAACAGACTGGTTCCAAATAGGAAAAGGAGTACGTCAAGGCTGTATATTGTCATCCTGCTTATTTAACTTATACCCAGAGTACATCATGAGAAATGTTGCACTGGATGAAGCACAAGCTGGAATCAAGATTGCCAGAAGAAATATCAATAACCTCAGATATACAGATGACACCACCCTTATGGAGAAAGTGAAGAAGAACTAAAGAGCCTCTTGATGAAAGTGAAAGAGGAGAGTGAAAAAGTTGGCTTAAAGCTCAACATTCAGAAAACTAAGATCATGGCATCCAGTCCCATCACTTCATGGTAAATAGATGGCGAAACAGTAGCTGACTTTATTTTTCTGGGCTCCAAAATCACTGCAGATGGTGACTGCAGCCATGAAATTAAAAGACGCTTGCTCCTTGGAAGAGAAGCTATGACCAACCTAAAAAGCGTATTAAAAAGCAGAGACATTACTTTGTCAACAAAGGTCTGTCTAGTCAAGGCTATGTTTTTCCAGTAGACATGTATGGATGTGAGAGTTGGATCATAAAGAAAGCTGAGCACCAAAAAATTGATGCTTTTGAACTGTGGTACTGGAGAAGACTCTTGAGAGTCCCTTGGACTGCAAGGAAATCCAACCAGTCCATCCTAAAGGAGATTGGTCCTCAGTGTTCATTGGAAGGACTGATGTTGAAGCTGAAACTTCAATACTTTGGCCACCTGATATGAAGAGTTGACTCATTTGAAAAGACCCTGATGCTGGGAAAGATTGAAGGTGGGAGGAGAGGAGGACAACAAAGGATGAGATGGTTGGATGGCATCACTGACATGAGCTTGGGTGGACTCCAGGAGTTGGTAATGGACAGAAAGGCCTGGCATGCTGCAGTCCATGGGGTTGCAAAGAGTCAGACATGACTGAGTGAATGAACTGAGCTGAACAGTTATTAAATATCTAGATTACATTTGTTAACAAAGATGTATATAGGCTGCCAGCTTTGTGGTCATAAGAGCACCTTGCATTTCTTCTAATACTATTAAAAATTTCCAAGTCATTTTCTATCATTTCTGTTGCAACTTTCAAGGCTAAGTGTTGTGTGGAAATAGGGCCCTAGAGGATCATCAAGTAACTCTTTTGACTCAAAGGTAAACATAATCAGCCTAAAACACCAGGTCAGCATTGGAGTCAGCAGCAAGGAAGGACTTCATTGTCACAGTTTTCAGATTTTGGAAGGAGAAGGGCTAAAGTTCCCCAAGTAAGAGACGATGCAACATCAAAAACACATATATATGGCATACTCATATCCTTTGCATTGTTAATCCACTGAAAATGTCTAAAATTCATGAATCCTCAGATAGAAAGCATGCCTTTATGGAAAAAACAAACAAACAAACAAACAAACAAAACACAAAATATGGAGCTGGACAAATGCCAGGGAGAAGCAGTTAAATGTCATTTGCAAAGTAGGACTGGAAGATTGGAGAAGGGTGGAGCATAAAAGGGATATTGTTTGTTTTACACTTATTAGTTCTACTAGAATGGTTGAACTAGAAGAATGTATTATTTAAATTTTTTAAGAAAGAGAAAAAGCTTGAGAAAT
This sequence comes from Neotragus moschatus, assembly GCA_006410615.1. Taxonomy (NCBI): domain Eukaryota; kingdom Metazoa; phylum Chordata; class Mammalia; order Artiodactyla; family Bovidae; genus Neotragus; species Neotragus moschatus. The sequence goes on from SJYA01000115.1 coordinate 1,292,177, forward strand.
ATGGAGTATCTAAATGACAAGATTGCACAGCAAAGGAAACCATAAACAAAACAAAATGACAACTGATGGAATGGGAGAAAATAATTACAAATGATGTGATGGACAAGGGAATAATTTTCTAAACATACAGTTCATACAGCTCAATATAAAAAATAAAAATAAAAAATTTGGCAGAAGACCTAAATAGACATTTTTCCAAAGACATAAAGATGGCCAAGATGAAAAAATTCTAAACCTCGCTAAAGAAATGCAAATCAAGACTACTCACATGGGACAGGATGGTCACTGTTAAAAAGTCTACAATTATAAATGCTGGAGAGGGTGTAGAGAAAAGGAGAATTCTCCTACAATGTCAGTTGAAACATAAATTAGTTCAGCCATTATGGAAAAGAGTATGGAGGTTCTTTAAAAAACTAAAAATAGAGCTACCATGTGACTGAGCAATCCCACTCCTGTGTATACATCTGGAAAAGATGAAAACTTTAATTTGAAAATATAAATGCATTGAAATGTTCATAACAGCACTATTTACAATAGCCAAGGCACAAAAGCAACCTATTAATAAATGTCCACCAACAGATGAACGGATTAAGAAAATGTGATACACACAATGAAATATTACTCAGCCATTAAAATGAATGAAACAATGCAATTTGCAGCTACATGGATGGACCTAGAGATTATCATACCAAGTGAAGAATATAAGGCAGAGTCCAGTGGTCATGTATGGATGTGAGAGTTGGACTGTGAAGAAAGCTGAGTGCCGAAGAATTGATGCTTTTGAACTGTGGTGTTGGAGAAGACTCTTGAGAGTCCCTTGGACTGCAAGGAGATCCAACCAGTCTATTCTGAAGGAGATCAGCCCTGGGATTTCTCTGGAAGGAATGATGCTGAAGCTGAAGCTCCAGTACTTTGGCCACCTCATGAGAAGAGTTGACTCATTGGAAAAGACTCTGATGCTGGGAGGGACTAGGGGCAAGAGGAGAAGGGGAGGACTGAGGATGAGATGGCTGGATGGCATCACTGACTCGATGGGCGTGAATCTGAGTGAACTCCGGGAGTTGGTGATGGACAAGAAGGCCTGGTGTGCTGCGATTCATGGGGTCACAAAGAGTCGGACACGACTGAGCGACTGAACAGAACTGAACTGAAGACAAATATCAACATGATACCACATATGTAGAATCTAAGAAAATGATACAAATGAACTTATTTATAAATCAGAAATCTACTCACAGCCATAGAGAATAAATTTATAGTTATCAATGGGTAAAGGGGAGAGGGATAAATTAGGAGCATGGTATTAACAGATACATACTACTATACATAAAATAGATAAACAACAATGACCCACTGTATAGCATGAGGAAATATACCCAGTATTTTGTAATAACTTAAAATGGAAAAGAATCTGAAAAGTATTTATATATATATATATACACACACACAAACAAATATATAACTGAATCACCTTGCTGCTTACCTGAAACTAACGCAAAATTGTCAATCAACTGTAATTCGACAACAAGAAAACTAAGATAAACATCATGTAATTATTTATCAACAGTCACTGTGCTGATTAATAAATACATAAAGTGTGACAGTGTTAGTCATTCAGTCATGTCCGACTCTTTGTCACCCCATTGACTGTAGCCCACCAGGCTCCTATGTCCATGGAATTTCCCAGGTAAGATTACTAGAGTGGGTTGCCATTCCCTTCTCCATGGAATCTTCTTGACTGAGGGATCGAACCCAGATCTCCTGCATTGCAAGCAGGTTCTTTGCTGTCTGAGCCATATAAGATAACCCCAAGGACGTCAAGGAGATCAAAGTTTAGTAGGAATATTAAGACATCATCCTAATGGCACACCATTATGTTTGTATGCCACCCTTCAGTTTACAGAGCATCCTCTCACAGGGCTGTAAGACAGGTTCTGTAACATGCTGTGGGCATACCGAGGGAAAAATTATTCCATCTGGAGGAATCTGCGAAGGTGTCACAGAGGTGGTATTTTTGAGCTTGGCTAATCTAGATTTTTTTTTTTAAGAGCATTCTTCACAGAGAAACAACTTCGCAGAGAAATGGATGGCATTGGTTAGTATGCATAAGGACCAACTCTTAGAACATTAGGTAAACTGTGGGAATTGCAAAGAAAAAATTGGAAAAGATAATGGAGATATAATGGAGAGATAACAACAAAAAGTCCCTGGACATTAGGCTCTGGCAGACAGGCTTCCTTCCATTGTTGTGGGAACCGATTCAAAGTGAAATTAATGAGCAGCAAAGTAACTAAAGCAAAATGAAAAAGCATATAAAATATAAAGTTAGTAGCAGTAAGGCTAAATTCATACCAGCCTGTGATCAGTGACTGAGGAAGGCCAAGTGTTGCAACGTCAGGGCAAACGGTTATAAAGTTAAAGTTGTAATGGCACTCACCAAATTCTTTGGCATTTTATACCTTTTTTATTTTTTTTTTAACCCAGATCAAAGTAAAACAACTGTAAATAAGTTTTTTGGGTGTACATTCTTCGACAGCTCTGGGAAACTAATACATCACTAGAGAATGAAGGAGAATGTGCACACCGGAGTGGACAGAGCAGAAAATAACTGAATTCAGATATGATATCCTGGGACAACTTAAAGCCTGCAAACAATTAGGCAACTAATAAAATATCCAAAAACTTGCAAAACATCCCATGGAAATGGGCCAACTCAGACTCTATTTGGAAAGCCCTGTGAGAAAGTAGGAATCTGGCATTATCTTCAAAGGAGGTAACTGAATCTCCTTTTGAACAGCTCCTGAATGTGCGGTTAGCTCAAAGCAGGATCATGTAGTAGAAAGCATAGGTGTTGTGATATCAGAAAGCCTGGACTTGAATTTCTCACTTCATATTTTACTGGTTCTGGGATCTTGACTTTTATTGGTTCTGAGATCTTGAGAAAATCTCCTCCCCAGTCTCCTCACCCCTTTCCTCAGGGCTGCTGTGAACCTTCAAGATCAATATGTTAGTAAATTTGTCACTATTGCTAATATTCCCTTCAGTGGAGAGTTTGCTTGGAACCTCCATTCCAAATGGAGAAAATGAACTTGATTTGCTCGATCTCAAGCCTAAGAATAAGGGCTCCAAACCCCCTACACATTTATCTACTAGAAATGGCTCACTGGCCAGTACACGTGGTCTGATGTCATTGGCTGTAATTTGGGGAAAAAAAAAAAAAGCTTACCCACGAGGCTTTGGCAGGTGAGCAAAAAGGTTGTCGCTGTTTTTTCCCCCAACACTTTGTTTTTAAATGTAATTGTTTGTTTGCTTTTCTTGAGTCTGCACAATCTGTTCTTTGATTTGCGATCTCAAACAGTTTGCTACTGCTTCACGGCTTTGAAGATCAGCTTCAAGAAACGACACCAACGAGCTGTCACAGACAGTGAGCATTAAAGCTGCCAGGATTTGCAGGCACCACCAAAAGAAGGAGTCCTCAAGTGTGTCTTCAGGACCCTCATGTAGAGGCCTGGTAGCACCTGGGTATTCCTCGGCATGGGGCTTCTTCTTACATCAAGGTGTTTTCTAAGTGTGAGAGTTTTACTGCTTGTTATTTGGTCAAAGAAACATCAACATCACAGGTTGATGTCTTCTGAACTCACAGTTAAAAGGTGCGCAGAGTAAATTTTGCCTGAAAACTCCAGACCAATGTCAGGATTATCTAAGATAAATAAATTTGTAGTTGAGCCAACTCTCTCTAACTGCTAGTGGATATCTTTCTCAATTCTTTGAGAAGAACTCATTTCAACTACTAGAATCCTAAGGCTAGAAACAACCTCCATGGTGCTCTATTCAAGCCTCAACCTCTGCTTCCTTTGATGAATCCTCATGGCAATCTTCCAGCTTCTCCAGAGATGGAAATCTCACTACTTTCAAAAGTAATGGAGTCTTCTTTCAGACAGCCATGCAATGGTCTTCCTGTCATTGAGCTAATCTATGTTTCTTCCATGTACCTTTCACTGATCACTATTACATAGTGATGCTTAGTAAGTGATCTCCCCAATTCTGTCTGCCAGTTTTGCCTTATTCATTTTGTAAAACCTATCTTAAACTTTATTCCTTCTAGAAGCTCAGCAGGACCATTAGACCCTTTGTGGATATCCCTTCCCTCATCTCAAACCTGATAATGCTTTCCCAGCTAGTAGGAACTAGATCTTCTTTCCTGGACCTTCTTACCCTGAGGAGAGGAACATGGGCATATTTTAGACCTACACAGATATTACATGACTGTATCATGTCAGTGAAAGGGATAGTACATCAAACCTTTCAACGCAGAATACAACAGAAGCTTATGAACACTTCATTTTGCATCTTCTGTTCATAGTTTACTTCCCAGTGATATTCACGCCTTCACCCAATGAATAACTTTCACCATTTTATTTTACACACACACACACACATATATATATATATATATTTTTTTTTTTTCAGATAAACTATGTCTCCTCTTACCCAACCCCAGGGCTAATGTCCCCTTCTACAGGAAGCCATCCCAACACTCTGAAATCCCTGGACTGGAACTATTGTTATGAGTCTGTTCTCTGAGGATGATGAGGATTTTTTCTCCCTGCTGGTATAACCAAGTTGAAGCGATCATCCTGTCCTCCCCACTGATTAAAGGGACAGCAGGTGAGCATGATCTAAAGCTCCTCTGTGGAGGGATCTTGGTACTTGTGGATGTAGATTCTCCCACTCTCAGCCACTAATTCAGGCAGGGGCTAGCTAAGCTTTTGGAGACCATGAAGAAACCCAGCAGGACTGAGGAATATTGATGGATTTCATCATTTTGCTGAGTGCAGCGCTTAAGCATGTAGTTATTTGCAGAAAATTGCAGAAAATTGCTCCGTTTGGTATTGTCATTGATTTGTGGAAACATGTGGAGCTTGTGTGTATGTGTGTGTGTATATACACACAATTCAGAGAGAGAGAGTTTGACTGTCTGCATTTTGAGGGTTTGCTGATTTTCACCCTAGAGTCTGTGGGAATTTGAAGTAAAACAGGGTTATATTAATAAGAAGTGCCATTTTTAAGCCATACTAACACAAAAATAGGTAGATTTGATCTCCAGAATTCCCCACCTCCCTAAGTGCACATAGGGAGAACATGAATATGAGCAAACTCCAGGAGACAGGGGAGGACAGGGGAGCCTGGCATGCTGCAGTCTGTGCGGTTACAAAGAACCCAACATGACTTAGTGACTGAACAATAACTAAGTGTACTCATACTAATTCCTCTATCAGGAATGCCACTCTCCTAAAACTCCCTATCATGAGGTCATTAATTGCCCAAGTTCAGTAGGTAAGACCCTATCAACACCACTTTCCTCTTGAACCTCCTCTCAGCTTCCAAAGGACATTGCTCCTCTTCATGGACCTTAATATACTCTGGTTTCTAATCCATTTGTATATTGGTACAAATTGATTGGATTTATCTTTTGCATAAACCACAATATTCTTTCTAGTTCTAGGCACATTATGAGGTCCTCAGAAAACTTAGCATAACTTTTATTTGTAAAGTATAAAATAGGGGTCATGGACATTTAATAAAGCAAGCAATGAAATACCTTATTGATTCTAAGCTCACAGAGGACAAGGGCTGCTTGTTGGTATGGTAAGCTCACACTCCTTTCCAGCACCAGGCAATGGCAATAGTGGCAAATCACTAACTGAGCTCAGTTTATAAGCCTGAGGACAGATATAATAGGACCATCAACTAAAGACACATTAGTTTATAACTAAAATCCATGAGCAGATGCTAGCCAACTACTGACTGTCATTTCTTAATTAATGAGAAAATAGGCAAGGTTAAGATATATATAAAACAAAAGCCAACAAAGAAAATAGATTTATTTCATAAACCAAATGATTGGTGACTGTATACATGACCATGATTGGTTGCACTGGGGCAGGTGCTTTAGAAATGTCTATCTTTTTCTTCTTTTGGATGCACTGGGTCTTCCTTGCTGCACACGGGCTTTCTCTAGCTGTGGCCAGTGGAAGCTACTCTCTCGTTGCTACGGTATGCAGGCTTCTCATGGCAGTGGCTTCTCATTTGCAAGGCAGGTTCTCCAGGCTGCATGGGCTTCAGTAGCTGCACTCAGTAGTTGTCTCAGCAGTTGTGGCGTATGGGCTTATTTGTCCTCTGGCATGTGGGATCTTAGTTCCCAAACCAGGGATCAAACTCAGGTCCCCTGCATTGCAAGGTGGATAGGGAAGTCTCTAGAAATGTCTATCTTTGCAGACTCTGTTATCTTTCCCCATCATGTTCCTTCTTCAAGTTAGACCATCACTTATGAACAAGTGACTTTAGTCCAAGAGTTTCTCTGTAACTCATTTTCCAGAAACCAGGAATTCATGCTTTCATAAAAGCAGTGATCTAATTGGAGGTTAGGCTCCAAGGCTAGTCCAAAAATTCTATTAAATTTGTGATTATGAGAATCATATTTTCTGAACCCAAAATAGAGAGATAGTCTGAAAAGTTCAAGGAGAAGAGAAAAATAATGATAATAACAACAATAACTAAGCCTTGCACAGTCAAGGACTGTCCTAAGAATCTATCATTGCTCAATTAATCCTGACAACAGCCCCGTCAGGAGAGTCCTAGCCCAGAGAAGCTGAGAGGAACTTAAGGTCCAGGCTAGTAAGTTAAGCAGCAAGGTTGGAATCCTTACAGGCTCATTCCAGATCCCATCTCTTAACCTCTCTGCTTTATGACTTCTGATAGAAAAAAATAGTCTGAAAGCTCCATTTATTTTTCCCAAGACTACACTTGTCAGGGTAAGAATTTGCAGTAGAATCTGTTCCTTTAGCTGTGAAGGATCAGAGGGAAAAGGGACATTTATAATATACATTTATAATACAGTGTTAGAGGTTTCCACGACCCCAGTTGGACCACTGAAGAGAAAGAGAGGTTTGAGGGGTGAAGAGCTTGCACATTTGAAGCTAGAGATCTATAGAGATGACTGAGCACATAAATGTAAAAGGAGCCTCTGTAACAGGACCTGGTAAGGGGAGTGGACACAAGGATGGAGGCCCATGACGACTAGACTGGAAGCAACAGAACTTGGCGAATGGTGGGAGTGGCGGCTCCTTCTCTTCTCTCACGTCCCAGGAGGTGTTGGCATTTCACCAGACTCCCCACTCTCTGTCTAAAGCACCCTTAGTTGAAGGAGGGAAATGTGACATGAGAAGGCACACCTGGTGCAGAGGGCCTATGAGCTGGTATCAGCAACAAGGAAAGGAAAAAGGAGATAAGACAGCAGAGAAAACTCCAAGCGAACGGAGAAAGAGAGAATTCAGTGACACTCTAATGAGAACGGCCATACTTATACAGCAGGAGTGCAGACAGAGTCCCAGACATGGGCACTTCAACCAGCAGCATGTGTAGTAATGCCAGGTGCAACAAAATTTCTTGTCAATGTCTGAAATAAAGCAGGTTACTCTAGGGCAGGCAAAGTCAAAGGCCCCTTTCTCTCATCTTTCAGACCAATTACAAGTTCCAGGGAATATTTGTAGACTTACGTCAGGGAAGTTTGACTCAAGGGGGACAGTCTTGTGGCTTTTGAACCAGAAAGTCAAGTCAGGTCTGATTTACTGTTTACAAGTAATGGAAATTTGAACAAGTAACTTATCTGTCCTGATCAGCCCTCAGTTCTTAATAACATGTAGAAAATTATTATAATCAACTTCCGTTGTATAGACAAATTATGGATGAATAATATGTCATAAACTGTGATGCAATTACTAGCATACCAAATTATTTCAAGGTAGACTTGAAGCTACTAGAAATAAAATCTTTGTTTCTACCACTGATCAACTACCAAGGCCCATCCTTCAGACATAAGTGAAATTTTAACAAGCCTGCGATATCTTTCCCAGAATTCCAAGAAGGTAGGCCGCCCCTAGTCTATGCCTCCTCTCTGCCTCTCTATTTTATCTCCCATACAACATCTATCACTGGGAGAAGCATTTGCTGATTTGCATGTCCCTCTCTGCTAACAGACTGGGAGCTCAGATTGTGTTGTATTTGCCTGAATATCCAGCATCTGGCAGAAATTCCTGAAACATGCAATATCCTTAGAACAAATTGGTAGGAGATGAATTATACTCTATAGATTTCTTATCCATCCTTTCTTAGATTGGACTTTTTAATCTTTCTTTTTTTTCTCTCTCTCTTCTTAATCATTCTGAGTTTTATTCACAGAGTCAGCACCACAGGTTGCATAAATGGAAAAGTATGATTAGGGACATTGTAGTTTGTCCTCTGCTTTCCTGTAGAGATTCATAAGTTTCCCTAGATTGGCAAACTTCTTCTGTATAGAGCCAGATAGTAAATATTGTAGGGTTTGTGGGCCATTTGGTCTCTATCGTAACTACACAACTCTTCTGTGCAGAGAGAAATCAGCTCCAGACAGCACAAACAAATGGGTATGACTGAGTTCTGATAAATATTTACAAACACAAGTAGTGGACCAGATTTGGCCCACGAGCCTCAGTCTGACCCTTGTCCTAGATACATAACTCAAATCTTTTTTCCTACTATTTCCAGCAATTCCAAGTCATTGCTTCTCCAGTAATGTCAAACACTATGTATCAAATGTCCTATTGTTCCAACAACCAATCCTAAATTGCAACCAAGTGTGTAACACTTGTGAAAATGCTCGTGTCTCGATTTTCAGTCTTTAATCTGACAGCACCTGATATATGTCCGCTGAAACCCAACCACAAGGATGGAAGATAACAGAAAAGATAAACAGTGCAACCAATGTGCACGTCTCTTGGCTAAGATGAGCAGAAATAAAGATGCAATCACAATGGCAAGTGCCCAGGGTTAGAAACAATGTCTCAGTGATAGAAGAAGAATGTATGGCCCACTTTACTCTAATACAGTGGCCCACATGGAATGAATACAGGGTAAACACCCCAAAGGCAGGTGATGCGGAAACGTGATTCTGGCCCAAAGCATTATTCTCAATAGGAACCGCTAGATTTTATAATGATATCAACTTCAAGAAGTTCTATATGTCTTTCTCTTTAACTCTTTCATGGATTCATAACACTTACTCAGTTGTTTTTGTCTCCATTACCAAATAACAAGTTACTTCCTAGCCGAATTCTGTATCTCTATTAGCACAGAGCAAAACAACTGTCATATTGAGGGCACTAACTTTAGTAGAAGCAATGAAGATGGGTAGATTGATAGATGGATAAATGGATAGATGGTTCCAGAGCACCCGTCAGACTACCAAGTGAGGAATTTTTCTGAATATGAAACACATCATTAGGTGGTAAATTGATAGATAGATAAGTTATAAATAGTAAATGACCACAAAGATAAAGAAAAAGGACAGGGCAAAAGTGAAATTCATAATTATTACCTATGGCTGAGGCAAATTGCTTCAGGAAGAATTCATCAAACTCTCCTTTGTGCTTCCTTGGTATCCTGTTCATTAGACCTAGTTCACAAATGTGGAAACAGCCATTTACACATCTGTCTCCTTTCCTCGATGATGAGCTCTCTGTGGATAGGAATCATAGTTGACTCAGGAACTGATTCCTCTTCTCTCTGTCTCATTTCCTCTGCGGCCCACTGATCTAGGAAAAGCCTGCAAAGCTCTCTGAAGAGAGAACTTTTGGATCCTTACAGGGAACATAGGGGTTTTGCTGTCACCTCAGCACTAAAAAGATGGTCTTTATGTAGGTTGCAATTTCACCTGTGGTTATCACCTCTCACCGGGGGCTGGGTTTCGCTGCAGGAGCCCTGAGTTCTCACAGGATCAAGTCCAGTCTGGGACTTCCCAGGAGGCTCAGTGGTAAAGAAACCGCCTGCAATGCAGGAGGTGCGGGTTCGATCCCTGGGTCAGGAAGATCCTCTGAAGAAGAGCATGGCAACCCACTCCAGTATTCTTGCCTGAGAATCCCATGGACAGAAGAGACTGGCGGGTTACAGTCCATGGGATTGCAAAGAGTCAGATGCGACCGAGCATGCATATATTCAAGTCCAGTCTCCTTTGGAGTGGCTAAGGTGAGGGCTGGTTTGGTTACAAATGTTGAAAGTAGAAAAGCACTAAATCAAAGTGCCTCAACTGTCATCTAAACCTGGAGGCCACTCTGGACAATAGCCCCATCCCCACTTCCTTCAAGGATGCTCTCTCTCTCTTTTTTGTTTTTTGGCTTGAGTAGTGACAAAGTAACAATAGTCTGTTTCAAGCATCATCCTTCACCTGTAAATGGTACTGTCACAGCGAGATGCATTGGAAGCTTAAAGCTATTTTAACTTCAGGGTTTGGGGAACTCTAATTAGCTTTTCGTTGTCATTTTTTAATGTAAAATTTCCTTTGTTGAATTTACTTAAAATACAGAATATCCTTGATATAAAGAGAACATTCCTGCTATTAAGCTGGACATGACAATGAAATAGCACTTTGACAAGGTAACAGGATGATAAAAACATTTTGTAGCAAACACTTCACATGCCAGAATTAGCATCAAGCAAACACTCCTTTCCTATCCTAAAGTACAGAAAAGAGGGAAGACGTTTTCAGAGAGAAAGAAAACATATTTTTTTTTTGACATGTGCATCTTGGGTTGGTTACAAGCGCTAAGAAACCGACATAACCTAGCAACGTGCTGGCCTGAACTGGCTAATAATAAAATAGAAAAGGGAAAAAATAAACCCCTAGTGCCAGACCCACCTCAGGTGGAAATTTTCTTGGTACTTGACCACCAAAGCCTACAGTTAACTCTGGAGAAATCCGCCAGCCTCAGGAACACTGAAAACAAATAACTAATGAGGGTATCATTTATGTAAAATAACGGTACCCTGAAGAAAATGGTTCTAGAAGCATGGGGGCTAGAGCGAGCAATGGAAGGGAAGGGGAAAAAGAAAAGAGTAGGACAAGAAGACAAAGTTTTTGCTGCAGGGGGTCAAAGCTGATATCTTGGTGAGAGCTGAGTCAGGCCTACAGTTATCTAATGGTTCTCTCCCCATCCATATTCCTTGTTGCATATTCATTATCTGAAAAGAAGGACGCAATAAGCCAGTCATGCGCACTCTCCAGGATCTACCTTCCCATCCTGATTTGGCATTAGGTGAATCCCTGCTGGCTCAGTGCATGCTCAGGGGCCTGGCTCATCACCTATACAGTAGAAATAAGGCACTGTCCTTTACGAGATCATGCCGGTACTAGAAATAAGTCAATGTCCTTTGTCTAACTTGCACAGCCTCTATAGAAATAAACACGTAAGTCATTTTGTCCAAGTAATTCTTAGGGAAAGAGTAATCTGAAGTTGATGGCATCATGTGCTAAGATCAACGCAGAGTGCCAATTTATTAATGGAATATGAGAGAAGTCCAATTCAAATTTTCCTACTTTTGTAGTACTCTATTGTCTATGAAGCACTTTCTCACATTTAAACCTCACCATAGCAGAATGAAATAGACAGGACAAATAGAAATACCCCGGATTTCCAAATCAAAACACCGAGACCCAGTGAGAACAAATAACTAAGAGCCCTATCTTCTGACCACAGGCCCTGTGTTCTGGCCACAGACTGTGTGGCTCCATTCACCAGTGTTGCTCAGCCTTAATTATGAAAGAGTAACACTTTTCAAGAAGTGGATAATATGCCAGAGTAGCCAAGGCAGAGCAGAAAAGGCGACAGTGATACATTCGGGAAACAACCAGCGGTGACCCTTTTCTGGAAAGAATGTGCTTGAGAGAAATTTGGGTGCTCAGATGGTCTCTATTAAATCCTTGTGGCCAAAGTGGAGGCAAATGCTTGCTCTGAGGACTCAAGTGAACACAAACTCTGTCTCATGTCCACACGTCTTTTATTATCTTTTATGGATCCAAAGGGGGATGGGGGATAGAAGAGAAAGGCTTCTCTTAGCCTCGGAAGAGCCTCAGTAGCAGCTGTGTCCTGCGGTGTAAACACACCAAATTAAACAAAAACTAAGAGAGGGCAAGAGAAAAGGAGCAAGTGAATAGACTCTTCTCTTCTGTTTACACTCCTTCCTGACAAATATTTTGTCACTAATGAAAGATCCATTCACGAAGCCCTACCTTCTAATTAGATGCTTCCAACCAGATCCTGCAGCAGAAGCCCCTTAGTCAGACCAGGCCAGGTCCCCTGATAGGAAGCACTGGATGGAGGTCACAGTTAGGGTCCCGACGTGGGCAGGGGCCTGCACAGGACAGATACAGAGCTGTCGTGGTGGGGCTAGGGGTGGGAAGGGCGTTGTGCTCATCTCCAAGTGGGGTTACACAGGGAAATCCAAGACTAAATAGCTTCAAATAGCAGTCCTAACTGCATAACAGGAGGAATGAGGGGGTGGAAGGAAGTTTTAGTGGAGCATCCATGACAGGCTAAGCATTAAGCCAGGCGCTGATATGCTACCTCAACTATTAAAGGCCAGCACCCTGCTTGGCATGCATTATTCACACTGAGGTTCAGGAAGGGGAAGCAACCTAGCTCTACAGAACTGTCCAGGAGGTGGCACTGAGATGTGTAGTGAGATCACAAGGATCCCAAAGGCTGTCTTTGCTCCTTTTCCAGCTGCCTGAGGATTTCCTGGGTTATGTTTCTAACTCACAGCACAATGTAATATTCAGAAGACATGGGCTTTGTTTCCACCTCAAGAACAATTTAGCCACCTTCTACCAAGTGAGGGTATCAGACAAGAAGATTTCTAAGGAAAATTTCAGATCTGATAAGGTAAAAATTCTAGGGAACTCTAGGGGCTTTCTGCACCTAAATGTGGCAAGCTACCAGTGGTTTTGAGGTCACGCTTCACATGCCAGCTAACCGTGGGTGGGTCTACTTCATATCCTTACCTTTATAAGCGAAAAGCTACCTCACTTCTGTGGGCTTCAACTGCCTCATCAATAACAGAGAGACAATAACAACCCTGCTTAACTAACTCAGATTTGCAGGGAGGATCAAATGAGTTTACCGTACTTTATATATAGAGTCACTCTGTAAATACTATCAGCACTCCAGCTCTTCCAAGAGTCAGCTTATAGGATTCCAGAACTGCCTCAGTATGAAAGACGCTGGGCCAGGTTCTAAGGCATTGCTGCTCCAGATGATGGACTGAGCTTCTAATGGCCCTGTTGGCCACTCCCTTGGGTAAATTCTACAGGAACATGGAGGGCAGATAGATATTAGGATCCTAACGTGAATGACTAAAGCTATTAGTATATTTCCTCCTCATAATGCCTTATCATAGCAACAATATCATTGTTTCCTCACAAAAATCCTCTTCTTTAAGGAAAGAATATTTTCTCAGCAGGTGAGGGGACAAATATAATGTCAAAATCCAAAGGCATATCAGAAATGATTTAGTTTTATTTCTTTGTTTAAATTTAGGAAATCTGAAACCCAAGTTTCGGGAGATATGAACAAAGGTATAAGAGATAAAGATGTTTGGTACTTAACATTTACCTAATGGCTAGATATTTCTATTTTCTGCCTTGCTTAGAACTGCATTCATTCTTTTGATCTAAATTATTTAAAGATTTTTCTTTGGTGGGGGCAGGATTCCTTTCCTTTTTTGTTGTTCAAGAAAAGATCTTTGACATTGGTAAAGGAAGCACACAAAACATTTCTTCCGAATGTACTATCTTTAAAAGATATTTTCTGATGACCAAGGAAAGAAGGTCTCAGTAAGTTTCTCTGAAGCTACACTCAATTACAAGGGACCACGCAGCAAAACTGATTGAGAAAGAATGGATCCAGTTTTCTACACAATAGCTATTAATGGGCAGCCACCACCAGGAGGAGAAGGGGACGACAGAGGATGAGATGGCTGGATGGCATCACTGACTCGATGGACGTGAGTCTGAATGAACTCCGGGAGTTGGTGATGGACAGGGAGGCCTGGCGTGCTGCGATTCATGGGGTCGCAAAGAGTCGGACACGACTGAGCGACTGAAATGAACTGAACTGAACTGAACCACCTATAAGAAGGAAGTGACACTGCATTCCATCTGTGAGTCCACACCTCAGGGAAAGCATCTATTTTGAGATATATACTCCTTAACAGGGATGAGGGCAATATTCTGAATACATATGTGGTTCTCAAAATCTTATTAAAAAAGAATCATTAAGAATAGGCAATGGTCACCTAGATGAAGAGACACTGAAAGCACATGTGAGTACTGTCTTCAATATACTAAAAAAATTAAAAAGCCAGGTAGACAGGTATGCTCTTCCTTCCTTCTTCCAATATCAGAGGAAATGTTCCAGAGCTTAGAAGTAGGGACCAGAACTTAGAGATTTTTCAGCTTAATAAAAGCAGAATAGATCTATTCAAGATGGGATGAACTGTTTTGGAAGGTAATAAGCATCTTATCACTGAGAACAACTGAGTTCATGGTAACTAAAACAACTATATAGTATGTGTCAAACTGGGCTAACTACTGACATGCATTTTCTCATTTATTCTTTACCACAATCCTATAGGCATATGCTATCAATACCATTTTTGCAAGGGAGAACGAAAAAGTTTAACATCCCATAGTGAATAGAAGGGAAAGGAAAATTTTGAGGCAAGTTCTGCCTCATTTCAAAATATACACTAACCTCTTCCTGTTCCTTTCCTTCTCTGTCCCTACACCAGGCCACAGCCACCTAGGAAAGGATCTTTCCAGTAAATATAAGATTTAGAAGAACTGATTTTCCTTTTGTTGAGGCAACTGAATCTCAGTCGGTTTTATGCCATCCATCACCCATAATGCATGGCGATTCCTTCCAACTGTTGAGTCCATGCGATATGGCAACACTTCACGGATGAAGCCAACATACCCCGGATCCTTAACATAAAAAGTTAACCTCCTAAAAGGAGACCTTCACAAACCCTGCATGAGGGCATTTATTCCATTTCTTAGTCAGGCACGGTGTGTGGCTGAAGGAAAGTTGTTGACTACTAAATGCTAACCAAACATCTTATTTTTAGAAGAATATTTAGCTCCGTCTTTATAGTGTCTGGACTTGTAACTACCCATTTCTCTAACATTAAGCTGAGCCACACAAGAAAATTGCTACAGTGATAGTATTTCCAGGGCACACTGAGTCACTGTCCAATGTCTAAAATGGGAAATAAATAATTTGTGAAGATTTGTTGGTACAATGAGGAGGAGGAGGAGGATATTCTACGGTTGGTATTCTGTAGTCAACCTCAGGGTTTGATGTAGGAATGATCTATTCCCCCCAAAGGGGGTTGCTAACTTTAAAAAGAAAAAAAAAAATAGTTCAGGCTTAGGAATAAGAAAGTAAGAGTGGGCAAAGGCTAGTATCACCAATAATTATCAAGCTTAACTGCTGTAAAAGCAAAGATGTGGTTTGCTCCTGACAGTACCAGGCCTTTGGGGAGAATGAATGATCAGGGTCACCCGACCCAGCAACCAGCCAAGAGCGAGGCCAAGGTTCAAAGCCTTCCACATTCAGATCCCAGGCCACACAGAAAGAAAAGAGTTCTATCAGAACAGGACAACTGTCACAGCTATTGTGGGAGGTTGCCCTGTCCCCATGTGGATTAACAGAAGCCTTGTGTCTGTACTCCATCTATCCGAAACTGTCCTTTGCTGCCAACTTTACCTCAAAAGGAAAAACAAGAAAAAGAGAAACAAAACAAGCCCAACTGATTATACAGGCAATGGTAATGTACCTGTCTTCACTGTGGCCAACACTATTTTGATCAAACCTAAGCTTCTTTTAAGATCGTTCTCCAACAAATAATTCTCTTCAATTTTCATCTTTTCATAGGTGAAGAGAAAGGAAAGGATAAAAGAAGCAAACAAAACTCAAAATACTATTTACTCTCCCAGCAGAGCAGCATGGTGCAAACAGAAATAATAGTTACGCTCCTGGTTTCTGAACCCTCACAGGGTTGCTGTAGAAAATAATTTTAATGGAGCGCCAGAGAGTCTTGCAAAACACATAACGAAGCCATAATAAAATGGGATACTTATCCTGCTGCTCCGATTAGACCACTTCCATTCAATGGTTGTAACTAATGGCTTGTTTTTCCTCTGGTATTAGGAGCCCTATTACTGTGCTGAACATAACATACCTCATTTTGTTTTCCTAGCCATGCTTGTCTCTTTCACTGATGACTGCAATTCGATATTTATGAAATCACATAAAAATAATGTATAATCTTCCCTATTACTCCCTCCCAAATTGTATAAAATTATTCAGAGGACAATAGATTAATGTACACTCCAATGCATGTGCCCTGTTTTTTCAAACCACTTCTAACTGACAGTCTCTATCCCTCGTTCACTCTCTCTCTCTCTGTCTGGCTGGAGAACACACTGTACTTTGGAGATAATTGACTGTGGAATATGATGATGTTTATTCAAAAACAGGTCACACAGACTGCAATTTGAGAGTCTTCCTTTATCCTCCTTACTTATTCTCATCCAAGGGAAACGCATAATACCGTTTCCTCCAAATCAGAAATGTGGAGTCTTAATTACTGCTTCAGATTTAACCTACTGAGCAAGAATCCGCTGCAAATGTACCCACCTCCTTGGAGACTGGCAAGGGTTAGAAAACACTTTTGATTACTCATGCGGAACAAACTGGGATGAGGTAGACGGTGCACTTGTATCATTTTAATAGTCTGTTCTACTCTTCCTAAATCAGCACATTATGGCATTTAGACTTTGTTTTCTCAGAAATTTCACAAATGGACAGTAACAGCTGGGTGGGAAGCTGTTGTATGGTGGGGGAATCTTGGGCTATCAATAACCTGGGGCCATGGTATGGACGTGAAGACCAGTCTTTGACCTGACGGTAGAACTTTTCCTCCTGTCTACTGCCAGCACATTTTGACTAATTCAAGTAAAAATATGGAGTTGTGCAAAAGGCAATGAGAATTCTGTCACTGAGGGTGTACCTGTGTAAGTCTTTGATTTTGTACAAAGAAGCAATCATGTTGAGCTGGTTGAATTTCACCCTAAGGTGACTTTCATGGGGATCTGGTTCTCTATCTGTAATACACTCAACTTTCATGTTAAAGATCTAGGCCAGACAGGGGGTAGAGCAGGTGGCTAGTAGCACATTGTGTCCTCCACCCCCAACGCCCACTCCCCACAAGAGTCTATTACTTCCCCGCTGCATCTCCTTGGAGTGCAATACAGGCCTGCGTTTAGGAAATGGGTGCGTGCGCGTGTGCTCAGTCGTGTCTGACTCTGTGACTCCATGGACTCCTGTGACTCCTGCAGGCTCTTCTGTCCATGGGATTTTCCCAGCAAGAATACTGGAGTGGGTTGCCATTTCTCCCTCCAGAGGACCTTCTTGACCTATGGATTGAACCTGAAGATTCCTTACCACTGAACCACTAGGGAAGCTCTTAGGAAATGGGGGCAGATCACAATCACAGTGATTTCATTCACTGAAGTCATTTTAACCAATGTTTATCATGTCCCAGATGCTCAGAAATATGCTAGATCTAGAAATATAAACCTGGAGTTCAGTTAAATGGCGTTTAAGAGCTATGGATTAATTTGTGTCATTTGACATATCACTATTGATATGTCCTTGGTATCTATTTACAAAAGTTATCAATAAATTCGTGAGCTAAATATTAAGCATCTTGCTTCATAGGCTCTTTAGGAATTTGTAAAGAGAAAGGAGTCCAATCACCTTGTTTTGTAAAAGTGAGAAAAAAAGAGATAAATGACTCATCTAAAATGACTTATGGATTATTAACTGGAGCTACCACCTCGGACTTCTGATGCAGGAAAGTTTGCTTTCCTATATCCAACATTACTTCATTTTTAAAAATCAGCTTAGTCACTTAGATCTGGTATTGATTTAACAAATGTTTACTGAGTGTTTACTGTGCCATCTGAGGGCTTCTAAGTTGAGGAATAAATGTTCATTATTTCAAGGGACGTACATATTGTTTTATCCCCCGAGGCCTTCTCTCATTTCCCATGCCACCAGATTTCAAAACAAAGAACTTCTGGATTCCAATATATGAGCAAAGGCACATGGGATGTTGGTGTACCGAGGCCATTTCCAGCCCCTACATACGCGGAGGGGAGCACCCAAGGGACTCCAGCAGTGGTGTCTGTATTTCCCTTGAACGCACATGTTCAGCTTGCATGTGGTTCAGAACGCCCTCTATGAGCATGTCAAAACAGTCTGACAAAGCCTGCTCTCACCATATTGGTGGGGGGCTAGAACCAAACGTGCTGGGAACCTTTTGAGAACAAGTTGTCTTATGAGATGCACACTCCACAATTCAAATGAAAGCACTAGAGAAACACATCCAGACTCTGTTTGGGTAGATGCAATGCAGGCTTTCTAAACTGTCACTACTGATGGCCAAGAAGCACAGTTAAAACAGAGAACCTTTCTAACAACCCAGAATATGAGATTACAGATTTCTGAAAGCTCAGAATATGAAGAAATCTATCCTTTCTTTTTCCAGCTGTCTATGAATTATTGGGGCTTCCCTGGAGGCTCAATGGTAAAGAATCTGCCTGTGATGCAGGAGACACAGATTCAGTCCTTGGATCAGGAAGATCCCCTGGAGAAGGAAACGACAACCCACTCTAGTATTCATGCCTCGGAGAAACCCATGGACAGAGAAGCCTGGCAAGCTAGTCCATGGGTCACAAGTGTCAAACATGGCTTAGCAACTAAAATACCATCACTATGGAGTCAATGCTAAACACTGACCTTCATAGTTTAAGCATAAAATTTTAACACAGAGCCTGTGAAACTTGCAACCAGGAATAAGAATAATTTCAATCCAGCTGCAGATTCTGTTATGCCCCAGGTTAGGAGGATGGAGTGGTCATGGAGAACCAGAACTAAGTGGTAGGCTGGGAGACCTCGAGCTAGTCTCCATTCTATCTTCTATGCCTACAAGGCATTGAGCACAGGGCTCTAAGCATTACTTTCCTTGTCATTTCCTACTCGAATGACATCTTCAGGAGCAGGGACTGTATCTTCGCTATCTCAGATAGGCAGCCCCTAGCATAGGTTTGAGCATTCGTTGGCACTACGTTTCTTTGGGATCGGAATGAAAACTGACCTTTTCCAGTCCTGTGGCCACTGCTGAGTTTTCCAAATTTGCTGGCATATTGAGTGCAGCACTTTCACAGCATCATCTTTTAGAATTTGAAATAGCTCAACTGGAATTCCATCATTTCCACCAGCTTTGTTCATAGTGATGCTTCCTAGGCCCATGTGACTTCACATTCCAGGATGTCTGGCTCTAGGTGAGTGAGCGTGATCAGACTTTCATGATTATTTGGGTCCTGAGGATCTTTTTTGTACAGTTCTTCTGTGTATTCTTGCTACCTCTTCTTAATATCTTCTGCTTCTGTTAAGTCCATACCATTTCTATGCTTTATTGAGCCCATCCATCTTTGTATGAAATATTCCCTTGGTATCTCTAATTTTCTTGAAGAGATCTCTAGTCTTTCCCATTCTATTGCTTTCCTCTATTTCCTTGCATTGATCACCGAGGAAGGGTTTCTTATCTCTCCTTGCTATTCTTTGGACCTCTGCATTCAAATGCATATATCTTTCCTTTTCTCCTTTGCTTTTCANGAGCCCATCTTTGCATGAAATGTTCCCTTGGTATCTCTAATTTTCTTGAAGAGATCTCTAGTCTTTCCCATTCTATTGCTTTCCTCTATTTCCTTGCATTGATCACCGAGGAAGGGTTTCTTATCTCTCCTTGCTATTCTTTGGACCTCTGCATTCAAATGCATATATCTTTCCTTTTCTCCTTTGCTTTTCATTTCTCTTCCTCTCACAGTTATTTGTAAGGCCTCCTCAAGTCAGCCATTTTGCTTTTTTGCATTTCTTTTTCTTGGTCATCTTACATGCTAGTAAAGTAATGCTCAAAATTCTCCAAGCCAGGCTTCATAATATGTGAACCGTGAACTTCCAGACGTTCAAGCTGGTTTTAGAAAAGGCAGAGGAACCAGAGATCAAATTGCCAACATCCGCTGGATCATGGAAAAAGCAAGAGAGTTCCAGAAAAACATTTATTTCTGCTTTATATCTATACCAAAGCCTTTGACTGTGTGGATCACAATAAACTGTGGAAAATTCTGAAAGAGATGGGAATACCAGACCACCTAACCTGCCTCTTGAGAAACCCATATACAGGTCAGGAAGCAACAGTTAGAACTGGACATGGAACAACAGACTGGTTCTAAATAGGAAAAGGAGTACATCAAGGCTGTATGTTGTCACCCTGTTTATTCAACTTATATGCAGAGTACATCATGAGAAATGTTGAGCTGGAGGAAACATAAGCTGGAATCAAGATTGCTGGGAGAAATATCAATCACCTCAGATATGCAGATGACACCACCCTTATGGAGAAAGTGAAGAAGAACTAAAGAGCCTCTTGATGAAAGTGAAAGAAGATTGAAAAAGTTGGTTTAAAGCTCAACATTCAGAAAACGAAGATCATGGCATCCGGTCCCATCACTTCATGGGAAATAGATGGGAAACAGTGGAAACAGTGGCTGACTTTATTTTTCTGGCTTCCAAGATCACTGTGGATGGTGATTGCAGCCATGAAATTAAAGGACACTTACTCCTTGGAAGGAAAACTATGACCAACCTAGACAGAATATGAAAAAGTAAAGATATTACCTTGTCAACAAAGGTTTGTCTAGTCAAGGCTACGGTTTTTCCAGTGGTCATATATGGATGTGAAAGTTGGACTATAAAGAAAACTGAGCACTGAAGAGTTGATGCTTTTGAACTGTGGTGTTGGACAAGACTCTAGAGAGTCCTTTGGACTGCCAGGAGATCCAACCAGTCCATCCTAAAGGAGATCAGTCCTGGGTGTTCACTGGAGGGACTGCTGTTGAAGCTGAACCTCCAATACTTTGGCCACCTGATGTGAAGAGCTGACTCATTTGAAAAGACCCTGATACTGGGAAAGATTGAGGGTAGGAGGAGAAGGGAACGACAGAGGATGAGATGGTTGGATGGCATCACTGACTCGATGGATATGGATTTAGGTGGACTCTGGGAGTTGATGATGGACAGGGAGGCCTGGAGTGTTGCAGTTCATGGGGTCGCAAAGAGTTGGACACAACTGAGCGACTGAACTGAACTGAGCACAGGTTTGACACATGGTAAGCGTGCACTTAACCTGCACACTCAATCAAAGTGTGCAGAGTAAGTGACAGAAACAAAGGCTTGAACTCGATGTTACATAAACCCTTCTCTAGCACTCAAGTTTAGTTCAGCCAATAAAACATAGGGTGGTTGCTTGAACGTCTAAGAAAAAGGATGATATAAGGAAGAAAGTTTTGATTCCAGAATCTGAGGCACTAAGAGCTTCTGGGTACTTGTTTTTTATTAAGGTGTATGGAATTACATTTTATATGGAACATTTTCATTCAGCCTTTTCTACAGATCCCCTTAAAATATATCTTGTGTTGAATCACCAGACTGACTAAAACAGGTAGTACAGTTCTGGGCTAATCAAGCTATGCAGTTTATCTGATAGTTCCATGGCAGACAGAATGTCTGGAACAGAGCAAAAAATGAGATCACAAAGTAAAAAGGCTTCAAATTAATTCTCATGACCGAAAGCAAAAAAAGAGAAAAAGAAGTATGCAGTATCACATTATATAATACTTCGATGAAGCATCAGTCAAAGACAGACCTGTGATAGTTTGAAGAATCACTATATGAGAGATATACAGATAGTTTTCAATTATATCCCTGCCATTTTACTTGTAAATATTGTGACTGCATTACTTGCCATTTGTCAGAAGACTGATTGATTCTTTTTATTGGCATATTCCTCTTACCCCACTCAATTTTATTTTAATATACTCACACCATTAGAATACATTATCTGGGGAAAAAAATCAGCACAGAGAGCAAAATTATGTGAAATCTGAATGTGTTCAAGACAAGCGCGTTCATTCTCTGTAAACGGAAGAGCAGGCTTTGTATGCAGCCGTGTGTGTGCAGTCGCTTCAGTCATGTCTCTTTGCAACCCCATGGACTGCAGCCCGCCAGGCTCCTCTGTCCATGAGCTTCTCCCAGCAAGAATACTGGAGTGGGTTGCCATGCCCTCCTCCAGGGGATCTTCCAGACCCTGGGATCAAACCAGCGTCTCCTGAGTCTCCTGCACTGCATGTTGCATGCAGATTCTTTACCGCTGAGCCACTGGGAAAGCCCAGTCTTTGTATAATCTTTTCTATTATTATACCTAAAAACTCAGTACACAGATAGTCATTCCCACTGGAGAGTAATATTAGTAGTGCTCACAAGACTTCTGTCTGTCATCATGATCCCTTACAATACCAGGCACGTTAGCAGCAGATTCATCATTACCTTTACTCCTGAAATTACACTAACAAGAGTTGTGGAAGCCATGACGAATCAATCCAACATTCACTGAACGTGTGTTCTGTGCAAAGAACTGTGTTTCTGCAGTGAAGTGGGATGCAGCCTTCTATAGGTTCTGTTTAGACGGACTGATGCTACCAGCCATCAGCCACCAAGATATTGTGTACTTTACTACAGGGATGATACGGAAGAAGAGGGATGTCCCGTACTCTCACGAGAATCACAATCTAGTATGTTGATGGCAAAATGCTTTTTCTCACAAAGATTAAAATAACCAACAGATCTATATGACTTGACAGAATCGTGCAAAGATGGCTGAACATTCAAATGTCCCTAACTGGTTTCTACTGGTTCTGTCCCCAGGTCACACTGAGTGATTCTGGGCCAACTTCTTGCCTCAGACAGTCTGTGAATGAGACACTTTTCTAGACTTTTCTCCCTCTGGGCCATGAAAAATTCATAAAGAAGGCCATGCCTAGTCTGTCTTCTATGAAAGTGAGTAAAGCTGCTGGAATAACCAAGGCAAATGAACAAATGGGGCTGGGGTGGGGGAGGGTAAGACAATACAAGCAAATCCTAAATATCGCAGAGAGTTAAAGAACAGCAAGAGAAACAAACAGCCAGACAAACATGGAGCATCAACATTGCCAGCAAATATCACTGCAGAATGACTTGGGTTTGATCCATGGGTCGGGAAGATCCCATCACTGGAGAATATACTCTATCTGTCCCTGAGTGCTAGAATTGAAACATGGAGTCTTTGTGAAAGGGCTGTTTGAAGTCTATTTCTGGTGAAGTAGACAAAGCTATTAGCTTAATTCCTTCAGATGTTGTCACAGAAATGACCTAAGGGATCCCACAATAAAGATGTGATCAGACGTTCTGAATCTTGAACATGGCATCAAATTTTGAAGGGCATTTCAGAAATGGAGATTGGCCACCACATTAGAGATTGCCCCTTATTTCATTTGTCTTGACCATGTAGCCAAATAAAACTTTAAATGTCACAGATACAGAAAATGTCCTGTAAAGGTGCAGCTATATGCAGCTTCAGTTGTCTGGAAGGTCCTTTTGTATCACCAGTACAAATCCCAGCCATCCTTTAGGCCAGATCAAATGCTGCTTCCTGATTACGCAGGCTTAATTGAGCCGAAATCGTTTGATACCAGTAGATTTTATTTTTAAAAGCTCTGGTTGTGTGCATGCATGCTAAGTTGCTTCAGTGGTGACCCTGTAGACTGTAGCCTGCCAGACTCCTCTCTCCATGGGATTCTCCAGGCAAGAATACTGTAGTGGGTTGCCATGATCTTCTCTAGGAGATCTTCCTGACCCAGGGACTGAAACGCGTCTCTTAAATTTGCTGCATTGGCAGGTGGATTTTTCCACTAGTGCCATCTGGGAAGCCCAATAGCTTTGGTTATCCATCACTTAATATCTGTGCTGTAGACAACATCATATGTCTTGCTGCTCCCAACATGGGGTCTGGAATATGGTATGCACAGAATAAATATGGAAGGAGGGAAGAAGGAAGGAAGGGAAGGAATAATTCTTCCCAAGAAAATACCCAGAGTAGAAGATATACTTTTAAACAAACATGGATTGACAAGAAAAAAAAGTTTCAGCCCTCTCACTTCCTTTGGCTCCTTCTAAGATCCTGGGGGACCCAAGCAGTGTGTTCCCTGCTGCCTCTTCCCATTCTGACTGTCTTGTTACATACTCACGTGGGACACTGTTGGAATAGTGTCAGGAAATTGGGAGTTTGGTGAGGGGAGGATGAGTTTTGGC
The DNA here is from genome assembly GCA_006410615.1 of Neotragus moschatus. Classification (NCBI taxonomy): domain Eukaryota; kingdom Metazoa; phylum Chordata; class Mammalia; order Artiodactyla; family Bovidae; genus Neotragus; species Neotragus moschatus. Next base: position 1,316,362 of record SJYA01000115.1, read on the forward strand.
TACATTTAGTTCAGTGAAGCGGGATACATTTACATGGTTTGCTGTCACTACAATGTGTGCATAAGGTATCGGCAGTTATCATGGTTAGGAATGACTAGTTGGCATACTTTCAATGCCCCCGGGCCCACTACTTGCCTAGCTTTGGGACTCAGGGGTATGGAGCCAGAAACTCTGTGACAAGAATGTGTCCTACAACATCTAGCATATGGATAATGCAGGCAGAAAAGAGAAACGGTGTGAAATGTATGTAGCATAAAACTAAATCAGCTGAAAGTTCTACCAATTGTCAGACGTATAAAAGTATACACAAAAGGAAGACTACTCAGCACTCAATGATGCAAAATGAGACGCTTTCTTTTATAAGGACTGTGCTCATGATGTCCTAGAAGCAACTAGTATATGCACCACTGACATCATTTTCTTTTTCGATGTGGATTTCACAAAATAGAATTTATCAGTGCATGAACTTACAGCAATAGTACAAGTATTTGTGTAACAGCTTTCAAATAAAAGAAACTTTATATCAGTTTCCCCAAAGTTGACAATCATCTGAAGTGCTTGGATATTACCGATTAAAATTATACAGATTAAAGGAAGTTTTCCAAAATTTAATAATAATAAAATAAATTTCTATCAACTATTTAAGAGGAAAGAGTAAAATTTTTTCTAATAGGAAAAAAAAGTATGGTTAGGTTGCATGGAGAGGTGATCAGAGAGCAGGCAGCCAAAAAATGAAAGAAAAAGTCACCAGACAATTAATTAAAATGATATTTTTCTAGATTTTGTGATGTTTGTTAGATTTCACAGATTTTTAAAAATCAACTTATGCTTTATTAGCTTTTCTCATTTGAAATAAATATTCATTTTTTTCCTAATTGTTTTGGGATGAGTTACATCCATTCCAAATTCAGATGCCGAAATGCCCTAGTACTATAGAATGTGATTATATTTGGAAACCGAGCCTTCAAAGAGAAAATTAAGTTAAAATGGGATTGTTAGGTTGGCTTAGGGGCTTCCCACGTGGTGCTAGTGGTACAGAACCCACCCACCATTGCAGGAGACATAAGAGACACAGGTTCAGTTTCTGGATCTGAAAGATCCTCTGGAGAAGGGAGGGCAACCCACTCCAGTATTCTTACCTGGAGAATCCCATGGACAGAGGAGGCTGGCGGGCTACAGTCTATGGGATGGTGAAGGGTCAGACTTGACTGAAGTGGCTTAGCATGCATGCACAGGTTAGCGTAATTCAATATGGCTGCAGGAAGAGGCGATCAGGACACAGATACACACAGAGGAAAGACTAGTGAAGACATAAGGAGATGGCCATCTATAAACCAAGGGGAGAGGTCTCAGAAGAAGCCAACCTTGTCAGCACTCTGACCTCAGAGTTCCAGCCTCCTGAAACAGGAGAAAATACATTCCTGCTGATTAAGCCACCCAGTCCTAGCAAACTCAAGCAATAATTTTCTGGTCATAATTTTGTACTTTTTAAAAAAAGTCTCCCCAAAGTGATATACCTCAAAGCTTTATGTCCCATAGAATCTGAATATATCTCAACACACACACACACACACACACACACACACACACACACACACAAACACACACACTGTAATTTCACTATTTCACTGTTGGGTATATTAACTACAGAGTGAAAGCCAAGGTTGTTTTGTTGGAAATCCTTACTTTTTGTACATACTTCTTTATAAAAACTTTTCATCCTAAACAAGTGTTTATATTGTAACTACCAAGTGGTGAATAGGATTCAATCATTTAATCAAAAGGTTTACTTGGCTTCTGAGATGTGTCCAATCGGCCCATTATCTATAGACCCTTCTCAGAGGGAGTACTGAAGAACACTTAGATATCACTAGATATCCGTCCACATCTTTTATTCCTGTCCTGTTTAGTGAATTTCCTGTCTTTCGGTCTCAATGTTAAATGACTGCAGGGGGCATTCTATAAACAGAAAAGCTAGGAATTGAAATTCCTTTTAGTTCCATGTTACATGATTTGGATTTTATAGACAAGGGACAAGAATTTTATGACTTATATAGTGTGCAAAACTGGGAAAGCAACTTCTTTAAAATTATGTCATCATCTGTAAAAGAGGATAATAGTTCACTCTTTGTCCATCTTGACAAGTTTTGTTTTGTTTTCAGGAACAAATGAGACAATGGATATGAGAATGTATTGCATCAAAAAGTTCACTGTTACTTTATCGGAGGAAATTATAAAGGACCTATTAAGGTACATGTAGGGTTGATCTTGATCTACCAAATCTACAGATTTAAGGATCGTTTCTAGATCCTACCTGTGAGAGCTTGGGCAATCATTCTCTGGGTCTTAATTTCTTATAAAAAGACAAGATGACTTCTTGGGAAAACAAAAGGACCACCTTTCATTTCTGACAGCCTAAAAATCTAAGAACTCTCAAGCACTGAGAACATTTCTGTGGTGATTATTATGTTCCAGAAGACTGCTGGGGAGGCTCATTTTCATTTCTAGGACTTCGTTTTGACACTGTAATTGGTTAAGACTCGAAAGAAAACCAGATTTCTGTTTTTAATAGAGAATGCTAACATTTAGCATGGGTATAAGCATGGAACCTGAGGATATAAAATGGAAAACAATGACTCACCTGAAAAACATTAAATTAAAAAAAAAAAAAAAAAAAGCTCTCGCTAAAGGAAAGGGTCCTTTATGAACACGATCCATGCAGTTTAAAAAAAAAAAAAGAAGGAAAGTAAGCAGCAGCACACACTTGTGCTTGCCTCCCTATTGATGGCCTGGCACTAGAACTCACAGAACTGCCGCAGAGAGCCCAACAGTCCTGAGCGCTGCACGTGATCAGGTTCACACTTCCACGGTTCACTAAATAAGGCTTTTGAAACAAACCTGGCCTAAACTCGCTCATCTGGCATTTCTCCCACAGGAATGCAAATCAGTGTTCTACCCAAGGATTTCAAGAATGACGGTTCAGGATTTTTATTGATTGATTTAATCCCTCTCAGGATGGACTCATTTGAAATCAATAGCAAATGTCACGAGTCAATGGGATATTCACTTTGCCTGACTTTCTACTTTGAGTATAAATTGGCTGAATTTTACAGATTATTTTAACTTTTTCTTTCCCTTTCCCCTTTACTGATTAGCTCTCCAATGACAACGTCAATTACTTGTGCCACTGTATAAAAACAATGTTATCCCTGGCATTTTGCAAGCAGTTCACATGTCTGGGGGAAATTATATCACACTTGCAAAGCTGGCATTCTTGGTTTTGTTTCAAGTCCTTCCTTCTCACATGGACGCACTGTGCTGAGGTCACACACTGACTCTCTTCATCTTCACGCATCTTTATATGACTTGTCCTGCATCTCTCGGAGCTCAGTAGTACTTTCCTCACTCAAGTTCAAGGCTATTGGCTAGATTTTTGTCTATGATATTCCACTTAGCTCCATTCTGTAGCCCGCCCATCACACCCCCACACTAATGCTTCATGAGTGCCTGGCAGGACAGACTGGTAGATGAGAAATGAAGAGATGAACTTATGTCATCTGTTATAAAAATTATTACAAACCTTTCCTAGCAGGTAATATCCTAATAAACTAGACGCTAAGAAAAGGTATCCTCAGCAGATTAACATGTGAGTTCTACACAAGATCAGAAGAAAACTTGATTTAAGGTTTAAGGTGAGGCTGCCACATACCAGGGAGGATTTCTGTTTACATTCTTTTATAGAGAATTTGTGTAGTATCATGGCTAAGAGCTTGTCGTGGTCTTGGGCAATCTAATCCATCTCTATCTTAATTTCCCACTTAGTAAAAAATCAGGGTATCAACACTATTTTCTTTTATACTTTCTGCCAGGACTAACTGAGCCAATGCACATGAAAGTATTGCAAAGAGAAATAATAACTCATCTTGGGTGATATCTGGCATTCATACCTGAAAGCAGGTTTTAAAACTTCAGAACACATAGACATTTGGCCACACTAGATTTTTAAGCATAAAGTTTCTCAAGTGATTAGCATGTACTTGCTAAGGGGTCATAAGTAGGTAAAAATCACTATTGTTAATATACATCATGTATTAGTTATTACTTACCAACTAACTTTGACAAGAAACAAAAGGTTAGTGAACAGAGTTCACTATGCATGCTTGTCTTTTGTTGTTAATTTTTTAAAGAAAATTATTGAAACACAGTTGGTTTACAATATTGTCTTAGTTTCAGGTGTACAAAAAAGTGGTCAGTTATACAGATTATATAAATATGTAAAAATATATTATTTTTCTACATTTTATCTTCCACTATAGGTTATTATTGATACCAATGTGTAGAGTTCACTGTGCTATCTATACAGCACATGCTTGTCTTTAAGCTATCACATGTAAAGACACAGGTTGTGAGCCAGCCTTTGTAAATTAATCTTATGGTTAAAGGTAAATGGCTAGAAAAATGGAGAATCAGAATGGCAGGTATTTAATACTGAAATAAATTTAAATTAAGGAAGAACTTTTGATTCTATAGCCATTAGAGGCTCTGGACAATTACACTATCTAATCTTGCCTACTTTCCAACCCCTATTCCTACTGATTCAGAACTAGTAGAGATCACATCCTACTTGAAGGCTTCCAAAACTTAAGACAACTACCTCTTCTGAAGATCACTAGAACTTTTTCAGGGCCTTTCTTTTAGCATTTACAATTCCTGTGAACTATTTATCCTTAAGTATCTGATTGTAGGGGAAAATGCTCTATTCTCCAAACAAGTGGGGATGTTAGCTCTTTGTGTGTGTGTGTGTGTAATACTTAATGGGGCTTCCCTGGTGGCACAGTGGTCAAGAATCCACCTGCCAATGCAGGAGATGTGGGTTTGATCCTTAGGTAGGGAAGATCCCTTGGAGGAGGAAATGGCAATCCACTCCAGTATTCTTGCCTGGGAAATCCCATGGACAGAGGAGCCTGGCGGGCTACAGTCCATGGGGTCACAAAGAGTTGGGCACGACTTAGAAACTAAACAACAACAAAGTACTTCACGCTGATCAATAAGAAGGTAGCAGTGGTCAGAGGCTGCCCAAGTGCCACTTAAAGAAAAAAAAAAAATATATATATATATATAGCAGTGTCATACTATATCTTTACAGGGAAGTAATTAAAACCAGGAGATTTTGAAAAACAGTCAACTCTAGTTCATCTCCCAAATGTCTTGAACTACCATGGCTTTCATTACTACTTGTGTGGGGAAAACTTGCCCTGCCACTTGTGAGAGAGTAAGTGGTGTGTCTTTGATATTTCTACTTCTCATTCAACACCATATTCTTCTAACTGCCTTACAGCTAGAGTCCGTGAGTCTGTTTAAATAGACAATTATAAGAATCTGGAGCTATAAACTCTATACTCGTGGCGTGGCCCATATCTTCACATTTCTTGACATAAAGCTCTTCTGTTTGCAAACAAGAAAGTTTATAAGCCCATCTTTTCAATAGTTTTAAGGGAAACCACAGAAGCAGCAGAGTAGAACAAACATTCCTACCTCTACTTGGATCTTACACAGCGGCTGGGGTCATCCTAAAACAAAACCAGACCTACTGCTCCCCTGCTGAAATTCTCCATCGGACTTCCACTTCTCTTAGAATAAGGACAAATTCCTTAGTAAGGCCCATAAGATCTGGACCTTATTCACCCTTCTCATCTCATTTTATTCACTCTCTTTGACTAGCTTCCCTGGCTTTCTTTCTATTCCTGTAAATGCCAAGCTGAGAGGGTTCATCCTTGTTGTCGTCTGCTGGGAATTTTTCTCACAAAGATCGTAGGAGAGCCGGCCCCTGTGCATTTTTCAGGTTTAGGCTCAAAGGTCATTTCTTCAATGTCNCTCTTTGACTAGCTTCCCTGGCTTTCTTTCTATTCCTGTAAATGCCAAGCTGAGAGGGTTCATCCTTGTTGTCGTCTGCTGGGAATTTTTCTCACAAAGATCGTAGGAGAGCCGGCCCCTGTGCATTTTTCAGGTTTAGGCTCAAAGGTCATTTCTTCAATGTCCTTCCTGAGCTGGCTACCTAAACTAGCCACTCTTTATCCCATTATTAAAATATTTTATCCAGAGCAAGTTGTTGTTGTTTAGTCACTAAGTTGTGTCTGACTCTCTGTGACCCATGGACTGTAGCCTACCAGGTTCTGTCGAAGGGATTTCCCAGGCACAAGTATTGGAGTGGGTTGCCATTTCCTACTTCAGGGGATCTTCCTGACCCAGAGACTGACCCATATCTCTTGCATTGGAAGCTTTACCACTGCGCCACCTGGGAAGCACCTATACAGAGCACCCATCACTGTCTAAAATTATGTCTTACTGCTTCTCTTCTGAAAACATTACTAGAATGTAAGCTTTAAGAGGAATGAAATTATTTTCTTCTTTCTGATTCTAACCCAGCACTAAAAATAGAGGTTGAGTAATTTTTTAGTGAGTAAATGTACAAATGAAGCCATGTGTTTTGTCATCCAATAAAGATGACCTCATTGGCTTTAACTCTTAACTTTGTTTATATTAATGAAAATCTATAAAAGAAAGGGCTTCTGGATTAAGAAAACTACTTGATATCTCCAGGATTCAGCTTTTGTCTGCAAAATGGAAATAATAACACTATCTACCAGAAAGTGTTACTGAGAAGATGGCATGAGCTAATCCATGGAAAGTGCTTAGCAGAACCTGATACAAATATTTTATCAATATTAACAGCTATTGATCCATATGGCTTTAAAATATTTAAAATCATCTATCACTTAAGATTTCTAGTTACCCTCCTTTCTTCTAAGTCTTTCCAAATATAACAATAACATTTCAAATAGGTGTGGTATTTATAATCAAAAAGAGTATTTGCCCATCTGTCATCACATAGGACATTCCTTGTAGTTTGGAACTCAAACCTCAGACTTGACAGGATCTATATCAGGATCTATCAGGATCTACCTACCATGTCAACACTATCATGGAGCTAAAAGGAGGGCTGGGGAGCTTAGGTAGCAGAAGGCAAGTGGGGTGGGGAAAACACATTAATCATACATTAATGGGGAAATCATACATTCGTGGGTGTCATATATTTGAACACAGTATGTTCAATGGTAATAAATATTACAGGGGCAATGAAGTCAAGGTGAAAAGGGACACCTAGAGCCAGGGGAGGGGTTTTAGGGTGATCAGGGAGGACTTCCCAGGCAAAGGAACCTTAGAGTGGAGTTTCTCAGGAGGTGAGAGAACAGGCCGAGTGGCTATCTGGGGAAAGGCATTTCAGGCAGAAGGCACAAGCAAGGGAGTGTGGCTGAATTTCAAACAATACGTTATTTACAAAACCAGGTGGCAGGTGAGATTGGCCCATGGGCTGCAGTTGGCTGGGCCCTCATCCATGTTCCCTACCTGCCTTCTTTAACTCTTCTCTGGTTCTCTGCTGGTCACTAGCAATTTCCCTGTCTCTGCAGATACTACAGCCTCAGTTATCTCAGAGAGACTGCTCAACACTTTGTGTCCTTTGGATGGGACGAGTAGCAGGATTAAAAATAAGGTTTCTTCTGGTAAAGATTATTGTTGGTGTTTTTAGCTGCTAAGTGGTGTCCGACTCTTTTGCAACCACATGGACTGTGGCCCACCAGCTCCTGTGTTTGTGAGATTTCCCAGGCAAGAATACTGGAGTGGGTTTTCATTTCCTTCTCCAGGGGATATTCCCAACCCAGGGGTTGAACCTATGTCTCCTGCTTGGCAGGCAGATTATTTACCACTGAGCCACATGGTAAAGATTATAAGTATCATCTTTATAGTAATTCTGTCCAAATTCATGTTAAAGATTGCATGCATGTACCATGAAATATATATTTAGCTAACAAATCCATGAAGAATACAAAGCATACCTCTACTCTCTTATCGCTTTTCATAATAGCCCCTAAAGATATGCCCTAAATAAGCAAGGGATCTATGTTTGAGCCATCAATGTACCAAACATTTATAAAGACCATAAAAGGGGCTTGTAATCTGGAACTTATATTTAGTATATAGTTTCACCTCGTGGACTCTTAATATAATGTTGATTGAACCCTGGGTTTCAAATGTTAAATAAGCTATTAATATGTCCCAGAAATACAAATCTAAAGTTTTAATCCCTAAACTGCTGGGCCCAAGGAATAGTTGATGTTTGGATTTCAACAGTGAGCTGACAGAGGTAAACACAGGCAGCTATGAATGGAGTCAAGTGTCATGGAGTGGAAAGAACACACTGGGGCTGGCAGTCAGTGACCTAAGAGCTCACCTTTCCTGACACTGGCTGTTGGGATGATACTAGGGTGTTGGTACACTTACTAGGTAAGTTGCCTCCAGATCTCTTACATAGTTTTCCCCACATATGAAAGTCAGTTGTGTAAGGGGTTATAAAAACGCTCGATGTAGTTGATCTTTCCAGTCCTGAATTCTCCATTTCTTTATTCCTCAATAAGAAAAAAGCAATGACTTCCTTTTAATTAGCAATTTACCCTCCTTTAAGGTCCCCACAGGGACAACCTTACAGTACAACCACACTTGGCCAAAACCTATGGATTGAGAGCCTGGATGGATAAACAAACTCATGCCCCAGTGAGTGAAGGTTGCTCAGTCATGTCTGATTCTTCACAACACCATGGACTATACACTCCATGGAATTCTCCAGGCCAGAATACTGGACTGCGTAGCCTTTCCCTTCTCCAGGGGATCTTCCCGACCCAGGAATCGAACCAGGGTCTACTGCATTGCAGGTGGATTCTTAACCAACTGCATGATCAGGGAAGCCCCAGGGAGGGGTCATTTAATGTTCTGACTCCAATATGTTAAAAAAAAAATGCTACACATTATTATTATATAAATTTTTATATTTAAGTAAGTAAACTTCTGAAATANATCGAACCAGGGTCTACTGCATTGCAGGTGGATTCTTAACCAACTGCATGATCAGGGAAGCCCCAGGGAGGGGTCATTTAATGTTCTGACTCCAATATGTTAAAAAAAAAATGCTACACATTATTATTATATAAATTTTTATATTTAAGTAAGTAAACTTCTGAAATAAACTATATTACATTTTCTAAAAAAAAATTCACAGAATTTCAGGGATGAAATATAGCAAACATCATATTATTTGCAAAGAGTGTATCTGAAAGTTGTTTTCTATGTTCCAGAAAATCAAAGAGCTAACATAACAAGTAAATATTTCTAGGGAAGTAGCATTTTTGGGAAGTCAACTATTTGACTTTCACTTTGGGATACTTTCTGATACTCTGTGTGTAAAATCTGTCAAAATTTTTATGCTTACCACTAATTATTATACATTGATAGTGGTCAAGACTCTTTGCTTGCTGGGGAAGGGAACAACTATATTTTCTTCTCTGAAATAGGACAGTGTGAGTGTTTGCAGCTGGCCAAGAAGGAAAGGAGATTTCTAGATGGATAAATCAGTGATTCCATATGCAAAACGAAGTGCATTCTCTTGCCCTTAAATACAAAATATTACATATTACTAAAGACATTTATTAAAACTATCTAACTTTCCAAAAAGATTAGGGACCTGGGATATCTTCAAATCATATGATACCACTTATATGTGAATCAAACAAAAATGGTACAAATGAACTTACTTACAAAATAGCGTCACAGAGGTAGAAAACAAATTTATGGTTAGCAAGGAAGAAAGAGAGGCAGGGATAAATTGAGAGACTGGGATTAACATATATACACTACTATATATAAAATAGGTTACTAATACATGAACCAACAACTTCTGGATGTACCAGCTAGGTTTTAAAGAGACAGAGGAAACAGAGAGCAAATTGCCAACATTTGTTGGATCAAGGAGAAAGTAAGGGACTTCCAGAAAAAAACATCTGCTTCACTGACTATGCTAAAGCCTTTCACTGTGTGGATCACAACAAATTATGGAAAATTCTTAAAAAGATGGGACTACCAGACCACCTTACTTGTCTCCTGAGAAACCTGTATGTGGGTCAAGAAGTGACAGAACCAGACATGGAACAGACTGGTTCAAAATTGGGAAAGGAGTACAACAAGGCTCTATATTGTCACACTGCTCCATTAACTTAGATGGAGCACACTGTGTGAAATACCAGGCTGGATGAATCACAAGATAGACTCAAGATTGCTGAAAAAAATATCAACAATCTTAGATATGCAGATGATAACCACTCTAATGGCAGAAACTGAAGAACTAAAGAGTATCTTGATGAAGGTGAAAGAGGAGAGTGAAAAAGCTGGCTTAAAACAACATTCAAAAAACTAAGATTATGGCATCCAGTCTCATCATTTCATTACAAATAGAAGGAGAAAAAGTAGAAGTGGTGACAGATTTTATCTTCTTGGTCTCCAAAATTACTGTGGATGGTGAGTGCAGCAGCCATGAAATTCAAAGATGCTTATACCTTGGAAGGAAAGCTATGAGAAACTTAGACAGCATATTAAAAAGAGGTGTCACTTTGCTGACAAAGGTAGATATAGGCAAAGCTATGACTTTTCCAGTAGTTATACATGGATGTGAATTGGACCATAAAGAAGGCTGAGTGGTGTAGAATTGATGCTTTCAAACTGTGGTGCTGGAGAAGCCTCTTGAGAGTTCTCTGGAGTGCAAGGAGATCAAACTAGTCAATCCTAAAGGAAATCAACCCAGAATATTCATTGGAAGGGCTGATGCTGAAGCAGAAGCTCCAATACTTTGGCCACCTGACGAGAAGAGTCAACTCATTGGAAAAGACCCTGATGCTGGGACAGGTGGAAGGGAGCAAAAAGAGAAGGGAGCAACAGAGAGTGAGATGGTTACACAGTATCACCAACTTAATGGACATGAATTTGAGCAAACTCCAGGAGACTGTGGAGGACAGAGGAGCCTGGTGTGCTGAGTCCACGAGGCTGCAGAGGCAGACATGACTTAGTGACTGAACAATAGCAACAACGACAGCACTGTATAGCACAGGGAGCTCTATTCAATACTCTCTAATGACCTATATGGGAAGAGTCTTAGAAAGAATGGATATATGAATACATACAACTGATTCACTTTGGCGTACAGCAGAAACTTACACAGTATTGTAAAGCAACTATACTCTAATAAAAATGAATCTAAAAAAATTAAAAAATCATTTATCCAGAATAAGAAATAATTTAACAAAATATGAGTAAAACAATAATACATTGTTGAGAAAACTTAATAAAAGCATAAATTTAGAGATATACCATGCTCATAGTTTGGAAGACTCAGTATTAAGATATCAGCTCTTCTCAAATTGATCTATAGATTCAACATGATCTCAATTGAAATCACAGCAAGCAATTTTGTGGAAATCAACAAGCTGAAGCTAAAATTTATACAGAGATGGAAAAGACTTGGAATAGTCAAAACACTTTTGATAGAGAATAAAGATGGAAAGCTTATATTTCCAGATTTCAAAATATTTTATAAAAGTCAGAGATGAAGACTGTGTGGCATTGGCTTAAGGATAGATATATAAGTTTATAGGATAGAACAAAGTCCAGATGGACTCACCCATTTGTGATCAATTGATTTTTGTCAAAGGTGTCAAGGTATTTCAATAGAACAAAGAGTCTTTTCAACAACTCATGCTGGGAAAAGTGTATATACAAATGGGGGTGACCTTTGACCCCTATCTCACACAGTACACAAAAACCAACTTTGAAGTGAATTGTAGCCCTGAATTTACCTGAAAAAAAAAAATGAAAAAAATAAAAAAGCATAGAAAAAACTGACTGTGACCATGAGGAGGCAAAAATATCTAAAGACACGAAAAGCATACACTGTAGAAAATAAAAGTGATAAACTGACTTTCATTAAAATCAAATACTTCTGCTCCTAGGAAACAACATTAAGAAAATGAAAAGTAAAGTTACAGACTGGGATATTGGCAATGCATATATCTAAGGATTCTTATTCACAATATAAAATGCACTGCTACAATAAAAAGACAAAAAGCAATTAAAATGTAGGCAAAAATTTTTGATAACACTTCACAAAAGAAGATATACAAATGGCCAACAGTGCATGAATAACAACTGTTCCACATCATTAATCAAAAGTAAAATGTAAATAGAAACCTCAATCAGATATATCTATCGAGCATGAAAATAGCTAAAATTAAGAAGGCTGATAATACCAAGTGTTTCTAGGGTTAGGGAGCAACTGGCCCTCTCATACATCGTTGGTGAGATTGTAAAATGTTACATTCAGGAAAATAGTTTAGCATTCTCTTCAAAGTTAAATAGTTTCCACATGATCCAGCAATAACCCTCCTAGGTATTTATCCAAGAAAAACTTATGTTCATACAAAGGTTTGTACATGAATGCTCACAGCAGCTTTTTTCATAATTTAAAATAGAAAAAAACAATGCCTCCAAACAAGTGAATGGGTGAACAAAATATAGCATATCCATACAATGGATGCCTATGCAAATAAAGCTCAAAAACTTATGAGTAAAAACAGTCTAGATGCAAGACTGTATACTATTAATATATGACTTTATTTATATGGAATTCTAGCAAAGGTAAAAAGAATCCATGTTAGAAAGCATAAAGGTTGCCTGGGGCTGAAGGTAAAGGGGACTGACTGCAAGTGGGCCTGAGAAACGTCCATGGTGAAGTAGAAATGTTCTCTATCTTGGCTGTGATGCACTCAGGTGCACACATTTTATTGTATATAAATTGAACCCCAAAGAGATAACTAAAGAATCCAAATCAACAAATTCTACAGACATTTGGCAAATGCAGAAAGTAAAACCCACTATGCACATAAAAGCATAAACACATGTATTCCAGGAGTGTAAAATATTAGCACAAGTGTGAACATGAGAAAATGCATAGCTACTTTAGATATTAAGCTGCTGATGTGACAACATGTGTGTTACTGAGTTTGCCTAAGCTGATTTGGTGGTGTAGGTCTGGGTTTTGGGATTTTGATGACCAACCTGCTATGTTCTAAAGCAGGGCTTACTCCTTATTTTACTAGGACATAGGACACTTCTTTAAGCATCTTCGTTAAACAAGAATGTATTATGTACTGTCTTAGTTATTCAGTAGGAAACAGTGTTCAGATACCATCTGATTTTTATCCTCTAAATCTTAGGTAGATGGAGCTTCCCAGATGGCTCTAGGGCTAAAGAAACCAGTTACCAATGCAGGAGACATGAGAATCACAGGTTTGATCCCTGAGTTGGGAAGAGCCGCTGGAGAAGGGCATGGCAACCCACTCCAGTACTCTTGCCTGGAGAAACTCACTGAAAGAGGAGTCTGGCTGGCAACAGTCCATGAGGTCACAAAGGATCGGACATGACTGAAGCAACTTAGCACGCACGCATAGGCTGGTGGAAGACAAGTACATAAATGATTCTAGTACAGTAAAAGTGTGGAACTTTCCATGAGAGAATAAAAACCGCACAGCTTAATTTTAGAAAGAAAAACCTTCACAAGAGAGATGACCACTTTAGCTCAGTCTTAATGGGTCACATTGAATATGAAAATATTTAATTTTCAGGGAGGTCTGGGAAGGCATTCAAGAAAGAAGGTGCTCCATGACAAAAGCTACCAAGATGAGAAATATCTAGGCAGGTAATTTCTTAGCTGGAAGCTGGGGTGCTTAAAGGGGAAGATAAAACTGGAATCTAAGCTGGAGTTTCAATTCATCCCATAACTGGCTTGGAACTTCTGGCGTTTTTTTTAAAAAGGCAGTCAGTGACAAGCGCAGAGCTGTCGAGTAGAAATATTAATCTGGCAGCATGTATCGAATGAATGAATGTAGAGTGAGACTAGAGGTAGCACATGTGTGCGGGCACACCCAGTCGTCTCTGACTCTTTTGCAGCTCCATGGGTGGTAGCCCACCAGGCTCCTCTGTCCATGGGATTTCCCAGGCAAGTATACTGGAGTAGGTTGCCATTCCCTTCTCCAGGGAACCTTCCTGACCCAAGGATTGAACTGTGTCTCTGACTAGAGGTAGAGACACCTATTAAGAGGCCATTTCAATGGCTCAGGTGGGACAACTGAACCAGGAGAGTAGCAAGGAGGATCTCAATAAGAAAGCAGAATTGAGATATTGTGAAGGTAGAAACACTAGGATAAATTGTACATGGGTGATGAGGAAGAGGAAGCATAGTCCCACAATGCCAAGGCTGGGTGCCCATCAGGGGTTCAGCTGGTGCTTCCCCCTTCAGCTGTTAATCTCATGACACAGCACCATGACTGTCAGAGCCCACTGATGAGTCTGCCCAGCAGGAGGGCCACAGCAGAGCCACACACAGTGGCTGGAGATGCTGATGTGTTGTGGCACTCATTACACCCAAACACCAAAACAACATCCACAGCTCACCAGGTGGAGAAAGCAAGAGGACAGCCTTCCAAAAGCCTAATTTGGAATTGTGGCTCACCCATGAATTTGGCATATGAACTTAGGTGAGTAACTTATTACTGAGCTTTTGAATCCCCATCAGTAAAAGAGACAAACACTTCTTATCTGTGCTTATCACTCATGTTTTTCTGCGAGATCCACAAAACATTTTGGAAATGGAAAAGCCCTGTGTAAAGAGGAATTACTAATATTATAGTCACTGTCCTTTACAAGCAATCTCCTCCATCCTCAGCTTTATACAGATCCAAGTATTACTAATATCTGACCCCAAACCTGTATCTGTATCCATCCCTCTCCATATCCCATCTCTTTTTTGTTTCTCTGATCCTGGAATTGTGTGATATTCAGTAACAGGATTACCCTAAAGCTTTCTCCCAAATGCCACCAAGTCTCTGCCAGACACTCAATCTATACCACCTTCTCTTTTCCACAATGAAAGGAAATTTAAATATTTTGGTGTTATTTGAATATTTGAAATACTACTGTATCAACATTCTCAGATATTTTCTTAATCTCAACAATTCCCAGGTCTTGGAGGCCTGTCAACACTGACCCCAGAAGTTCGTTACCTTCACTCTCCTCTCTGAAACATTAAATATCTCCTAGTTTCAAATACTAAATAAACAGCAGTTATCTGTTCTGACTCTGAATAAACNATATTTGAAATACTACTGTATCAACATTCTCAGATATTTTCTTAATCTCAACAATTCCCAGGTCTTGGAGGCCTGTCAACACTGACCCCAGAAGTTCGTTACCTTCACTCTCCTCTCTGAAACATTAAATATCTCCTAGTTTCAAATACTAAATAAACAGCAGTTATCTGTTCTGACTCTGAATAAACCAACACAAAACTTTGTGTTGGATTTATTGAAATGTGGTTTGCTGATCTCCAAGTTCTCCCCATCCTGAAAGATTTTCCAAGGAAATTTTACCAGATGATTTCAGAATGTAACCTAACTCCCACATTAGGTGGGCCTCCACAGCTTTCCCGAGATGCATAGTACCAGCACTCCTCATATTATGGAGCAAATGCTGAGTGCCAAAGAATTGATGTTTTCAAACTATGGTGCTGGAGAAGACTCTTGAAAGTTCCTTGGACAGCAAGAAGACCAAACCAGTCAATCCTAAAGGAAATCAACTCTGAATATTCTCTGGAAGGAGTGATGCTAAGGCTGAAGCTCCAATACTTTGGCCACCTGATGTGAAGAGCTGACTCACTGGAAAAGGCCCTGATTCTGGGAAAGATTGAGGGCAAGAGAAGAAGGGGGTGACAGAGGGTGAGATGGTTGGATGGCATCATCAACTCAACGGACATGAGTTGAGCAAACCCTGGGCAATAGTGAAGGACAAGGAAGCCTGCCTGCTGCAGTTCATGGGGTTGCAGAGTTGGGACACAACTGAGCAACTGAACAATAACAATCTGTCTCTTCACCAGAGCCAAGGCTACCATAGATTAGGTTTATGACAAGGAAGTGGAAGCTCGAGGTCCTAGCTCTGGGGCTTTCAAGCTGACTCACCTCACATGAAAATTAGAGAAAATATGCATCCCATCTCACAGGAATGTGAAGCTAACACACAGGACAAAAGTTCTGTGAACAACACAGCAACTCACAGATATAGCTTTTATAAAATGGCAAAGAGAAGAGATTCCACTGTGACTTTAAGAGGATTTCCAGTGAGAAGGGAACATTTCTCTCTTAAACAAAACAAACAAAAAAAAAACTTGCTTATAACAATATTTTTCAAGGAACTTAGCTCAGATGGTCCAGGAAACACATTATGGTCTACTGTAGCATGCAAATTCATTGCTCAGCACATTATGGAAACACAAATATAATCACGATCCCCTAAGCCTTGCAGGTTCTGATTTGGGCTTCTCCTTCTTTTCTTCATTCTTTTTTTCCTTTTCCTTTTCTTTCCTATTTTCTCCTTCCTTTCGTCTACCTCCTCTTTTATATTATACCATGGCATGGAGAAATTAAAGCAGCTTTTCTCAAACATAAAGGAGACTGATTTCTTTCATTTTAAAAAACCTTTTTCCTTAATGGGTTAAATGCCAAATCCTTAAGAACTTCTCGAGGTAACAAAAGATAATTGTTTTAAGCCACAGAGGTATATTTTCCATCAGTGCCTAAAAAAATTGGAAATAAATGAAAGCTGAATCCAAGTCCTCACTTGGCAATTATTCAGCCCTTGGAAATTTCTAGGCTCTTTGCAATCATTAATTAATTAGTGAAGATGACATTCTACTTTACTGAGGCTGAGAGCGTGACATAAAAAGGTCTAGAGGCTTTCCTCAAGCTGAAAGAAGAATGTCAAGGGAGGAATCGGGATTAGAATTAGGAGCTCATTTCTCAAGCCAAGAGTCACATTGCTTAGCCAAGCCAAGTCACTATTTGAGACAATAGGGTCCTCTATGAACAGGTACAGTGGAATACAGTAGTGTTCTGCTCAAGGATCAACTGTGAAAGAGACAACCCCTTCATCCATCAAGGCCCTCCAACACACACAGACAATATCTGTAGCTTCATCAGCCTCTTTCCCATTTCCCCAAACAAAGACAGATGGCTAAGTATCAACCTCTAACCACTCTCCTCAATAATCACTGCAAAAAGTACATGATTTGATTTTCATTTTTTAAATGTACAGTATGATGTTAAAACATATGACACTGTTGAAAAACAAATATTTCAGTTTTGTTAATGACAAGAAGTCTACTGATATCCAGGATCTTCAATAATGGAATAGATCACCCTGAATAATTATCTTATTCCCACAAGGAAAATAAAGTTTCAAGCTTTCTGGAGAGTGGTTAATAGAAATTCATTCTGTCATCTCAAGTAAGTTGATGGAAGACAGGACCAAATAACTAGGGATGTGTCTGGACCTAATAGTTTAGATCCAGGTCTTGCAGTGGGCGTGGATTCTTTTTCCTACTCCACTGGATTGGTTCCAGATTGCCAAGAGACATGGTGGGAAAACAGGAAACTTGAATTTGGATTCAGTACTTCTCACCAGGTCATTCTCTCCACCTAGNGGACCAAATAACTAGGGATGTGTCTGGACCTAATAGTTTAGATCCAGGTCTTGCAGTGGGCGTGGATTCTTTTTCCTACTCCACTGGATTGGTTCCAGATTGCCAAGAGACATGGTGGGAAAACAGGAAACTTGAATTTGGATTCAGTACTTCTCACCAGGTCATTCTCTCCACCTAGACATACTTTTGCTCTCTCTCATGTCTGTTTCCCCAGGTTGGGTAATAGGATCATTAAACAACTCAGGCCTGAGTCCCCTGCCCTTAGGATGATCACCCAATAGTCCTATTACAGTCAGGGTGTTTCAGACAGGGCAAAACTGCATAGCTATTTGAACTTAAACAGTGAAGGCCATTGTCTCAACCTAAACTTTCAATCTTCTATAGGAGAATTTGTTGTGGTTGTCCCAAAGTGAGGTAAAGTTGAATAACCTCATGTTTTTCTGAACAGGTCACTTCAGGGCCAGGAAGGATGAAAACAAATATACTGCAATGTTAACAAAGGGCAAGGCTGCCCAGGTTGGCTCTTTTGGGTAATACTTTAAAAAAAAAAAAATAAAACAGAAAACCCTTAATAACATTTCTTTTCATAAAGAGATTTTTCAAAAGAAAGTCTGTCCAAGAGTAATGTCTCAGAAGCACTTAACATTTTTGCCTGGAGTCTTTATGATGGAAAATGATCATGGCTGGTTCACTTCCGTGTAATGGGCATTCATAAGATAGATGGATACCTCTAGCTATCCTCAGGCCTCACCTGCTAGGAAGGGTTCCTTACCCCTAAGGAACCTAAAATCCATCTGTACCAGAGCCGATGCTTTCATGTGAGAACAGTGATTGAATAAACTCCCTGGAAGAGTGAGGACCTCACTAATTTTTGTTATAATGTTGAAAATGCAAATGGATATGTCTCGAAATTGACAATCTCAAATGTGTAAAGGGTTAAATATGTATGATACAAACTTCCATCCACCCAAGTTACCAGTGAACTTCTATTTAATCCAGGCTTCTCCAATTTCTGATTGCTCACGGTTCTAACTAAAGGGAAGGGAAAGCTTGGTTTTAACACACTGGCTGGAGACTAGATTTGTTTCTCCATCTCACTCCTTCCAAGTAACTCTCCTTGATTCCTCTTTTCATGGTGAGGGGAAACATCATCATGCTGGTTCCAGCAGTCAAGCTGTAGGTGAGTAGGTGTGTACAGTATTGTGCATTGCTTATTCATAAGAAGTTCATAACTAAACATGTTGACTTAAAACTAATGCTAGCTTGAAATTAAATCAAACAATAAACAAGAGAACTGTCATAAAGAAAAATTTTAAGTTGCCTAATAGAATTAAAGGTTGGAGTGTAATATTTTTCCTGGAGGATCACTGATGTAGATAAACAAGGGCCACTATACTGCAGCCCCCTCCCAAAGAAAATTAGACAAGGTATCTGTATTACCTTAGCCTCAGTTGTCTCCTGGGCCCTTATCCACTTGTTCTTCCCTAGCCGTCACTGTGGCACCAACTTTGCCTGGGTTGTGACCACCTTCACAAGAGCCCAATCTGACAGCAGTTCATCTTGTGTTGCCCTGAGCACCTCTCACCTCCACACCTAGGGATTCCCTACCCCTGCGAAGACATCAGATGCTTCAGATCTATTTAGTGACCAAGTAAATACAACATCTAAGTGTGAGAAGTCTCTAACCCATGGTACACGGCTTTGATCAACAGGAAACAAGAGTGGGAAAATAAATTAGTTTTCCTTCTTTCCCATGGAAGAGATTATCCTGAGCTGCTATGGTTCATACAGTGTTTTGGAAGCTGGTCCTTCAAAACGGAACAATTAGTTGCACTTGATACTTAACAGAATTCATATTGATAACACTCCCCCATAGCCCCAAATAGGATCTCCCCATTTTCCTGCCTCTATCCAAGCACTTCCTTCAGACTGTACTTTTTAATGAAATAAAAGTAGCACATATATTAATACTTTTGCCTTAGGCTCTGCTTTCTGGGGAAGGCAGGCCGAGAAAGGTATCCTTTTATTCCCACCAATATGTTAATAAGTTTCCTACCTTTGGTTGCAGTGGTGGTACACAGGGGGCTGGAACAGGATCTGTGATATAAGTCTTCTTGGGACCAGCAACTGGATACATTCCAGCAGGGTTCTGGTTCCCAGGGCCAGAAGGAGTATACCCGTGTTCCCGCTTCCAGGTATTTGGATGGCCTTGTTGACCATAGGAAGGATCAGAGTCATTTTTGCCCCCATAGCCAGGCCCCACTGTGCAATAGGGTTCATAATAGCGTCCTTGGTTGGGAGTATACCCATACCCAGGCTCAGGCTGAAGTCCTGGTGGTGGAACGTATGCGTAATCCATGCCTCCCCGTGTAGAAGGAGGTGGACCCTGCCCAGAGATAGGAACTGGTTGAGTGTTATAACCTTGGGCCCCTGGCCCTGAACCATAAAATTGTCCTGGCGAAGGAGCAGCCATGTAATGGGAGCTGGGCTGGGCTGACTTCACCTGCACATTGAAGGTAGGTCTTGAAGGGGTGGATGCTGTAGTGTAAGAAGCTGGGACAGGCTGAGGCTGGGGTTTTAGTGTTCCAATTGGAGCCACAGGGATTGGTCCAGCCTGGGGTGCAGGCTGTGGCTTCAGTGTAGACTTCTTAGTTGCTGTCAGAGGGGGTTGGTTTGGTATGACCATTCTCTTATGTCCTGTGACAGGGGTGGAGACTGGCGGAGAAGCTGTTGAACTAGTAGTACCCTAAAGCAGGAGAGAGAAAAGGAAAAAAAAAGACAAAGATTACTGCTAATGCAAAATAAATATACATAAACAAATATTAATAAATGTTATTATATTTTTTCATTAACTCTGCAAAACATAAAGAAGGCATGGCTCCTGCCATTAAAAGTTCACAGACTAACACAAAAGTTCACAGACTAACACTTCTGTGCAATGAACAATCCAGAAAAGAAATTAAGGAAACAATTCCACTTATAATAACATCAGAAAAAAAGAAAAAACTTAGGAAAAAAAAAAAAACCAAAGAGGTGAAAGAATTACACACTGAAAAGCAAAAAATACTGCTGATAAATTAAAGAAGACACAACTAAATGGAAAGACATGCAATCTTCATGGATTCAAAGACAATATTGTAAATACATTAATACTATCCATAGTAATCTATAGATTTAATGTAATCCCTGTAAAAATTCCAACTGAACTTTTCTGAAAAATGGAATCTCAAGAGACTGAATAGCCAAAACAACCTTAAAAGAAGATTGAAGTTCCCACATGCAACTTGAAAATTTATTACAAAATTATAATAAGCAAACAATGTTCTACTGGCATAAAGACAAACATAGACAAATGAGAACAGAGAACCCAGAAATGAACCTTGCATACATGGTCACTTGACTTTTGACTTGGGTGCCAAGATCATTTGATGGAGAAAGGATAGTTTTTACAATAAGTGGTGCTGGGAATACCGGACATCTGCATGCAAAAGAATGAAGCTGCACCCTTACTTTACACCACATACAAAGAATAACCCCAAGTCAAAATGTAAGAGATAAAGCTCTTTTTTAAAAAATAGAGGAAAAAAATTATGACAGTGGGCTTGTTAATGACTTTTTTAAAATACATACTGAAATATCAGAGCCAAGAGAAAATAAATTGAACAATGTGATCTCAAACAAACTGCCCAAAGACTTGATCACCATAAAGTGCAATACTAGAAAAAGAGAGGGGAAGGGCTAAAGAGAGGGAACAAAAATAAAAATGAGAAGCATTGAGAGGAATAAACATATACCCCTGGCACGATCAAAGAAATACTAAATTTAGGATCAAAGATTCCTGTTAAGAGTGATTTACTAAAGATAACACAAAAGCAGCCTTCTCCTCCCTTTATATCTTCTATTTCTGTTGCAGTCATTTGTTCAATTCAAAAATATTTGCTGACTATCCTAAAAAGGACCTAAGAGCACAAAGATTAAGAGACCTTTTGCTTAATTGTGAGATGTCTTGGTTAGTCTGGGAATAAGTAAAGGCTTAGAAAAGGTCTGAAAATTCAAACATTCATCCTGAGGCACTGATCTATTAGGGATCTGTAAACATGCCAGTAACAGAATGTTTTAATTTTGCTCTTCCCTATTATGATTAGATTTGTTAATACAAGAAATGAAGAACTACACCCTATTTTGGTTGTTCATTAATTTCCAAATAAATTCCAATATGTATAAGAATCAATATAAGACTTTGTATTGTCTAGTGTCATTTATTCACACCAAGCCATTAGAGAGATGTACATGGCAGGGGTGCAGATGCTGCTAACTGCTTTCTCATGCACACTCCCCTTCTTCATTACTCAAAAGATTTCAGTTTTATTAAGAGCAGCAATATGCTCACACTTCCTAGATTACTTTGCATGCAGGAGTTGCCATGTGATGCCCCTCTGGCTAATGAGATGTATGCAAAGCATTTCTGGCAAAACTAGAGCTCTCCTGACATAGCATCATCCCTTCTTTCTCTTCCCCTTTCCTCCTTCCCTCCTGGGATGTGGCTGTGGGGCTGGAAATGGTACAGCTATCCTATTCTCGCCATAATATCCAAGGAGATCTATTTAGATATATGGCTTTCTGAGGATAGCTTTATGGTGATCTCAGCTAGAGATAAAGATTAAAACAACCCCAGGGACATTTGATTAACATAGAGTGGTTCTCAGCTGGAGAAGGAATCACCTGGTGACCAGGGAGAGATTAGAAATGTGTGGCAATGCCTCTCATTGTCACAGTGATTAGGGGATCCTGTTTTCATTGAGCAGGTAGAAGGCGAAAACACATCAGTGTTAAACCAAAGCAGACAACAGTGCCCCTGTCGACAGATACTAAAAAATTCTTGAGTCACATTTCTTCCAGCAACCTGACTGTGATGTCCCCAGCTATCAACCGTGGAGGTCACTGGTCCTTTCTAGGATCTTTCTTCTACAACACTCTCTTCTATTCACAGTCAACTGCTCCCCCACACGTCGGTCCTCTTGAAGGTACAGGATGACAGTTCTGACTCTGCTAGCCCCAGACTGTCATTTCGTCCCTAATGGCTTCTCTCTACCCAAATAGACCTATATACACAGGACATTTATAAATCAGTTCCTTGGAAGGGGCTGGTTTCTGTGTGCTAGCGTTTTTATTGGGTTCTGACTGTGACAGCTATCTTTTCCTATCGTTTGTGATTTGTCTCAGTTGTCGTTGCCCAGAGATTTTGTAATCTTAGATTTAGTTTTCTGTTAAGTTATAAGAAACTGTTGAATAGTTATCTATTTTCCCCCTTTTTTGATAGCCTCTCATAGGGCCAACTTGCCATTTCCTTTTGTAATTTAAGGAACATGAAAATTCTTGTCTTGGTGGAGTAGCATTTCCCTCTCTAGGAAGGTGGACCCCATAGTACCCAATAGAAGATGTTATTTGCACATTAAGCAATTTTTAAAAATACATATCATCAAAAAACAGGCTTCCCTGGTGGCTCAGAGGTTGAAGCATCTCCCCTCAGTGTGGGAAACCTGGGTTCGATCCCTGGGTTAGCTCCCTGGGTCGGGAAGATCCCCTGGAGAAGGAAATGGCAACCCACTCCAGTATTCTTGCCTGGAGAATCCCATGGACAGAGGAGCCTGGTGGGCTACAGCCCACGGGGTGGCAAAGAGTTGGACACGATTGAGCAACTTCACTTTCACTTTCTTTCATGAAAAAAACTCCAAAATAAAAACTCAGTAAGATCCTGATATTCTGAAGAAGAGAGTACAGAAGATTGAGTTTGAACCTAAAAACATATAAGGTTAGATTCTTTTAGTCAACTATGTCAATCTTAAAAAAATGTCTGCATGAATGGAATTGAATATAAGAACGAATAAAGCTTTTATTTTCTTTGATGACTCAGGATCAGCAGAAACCCAGAGTTCCTATTTTAAACACTTTACAAACCCAACTATAAATGGAGACAGTGACGGAGCAACTGGGTTAATGGCAGGCACACTCTACACCGCAGCTGGAAAGGAGTCTGCCCCCAAAAGAGACACTTAACAGTCACATACTTTGAAGATGAAAACCAGTCACATTTATAAAGTAAACCACAAAGAATTAATCCTAATCCTTAGAAGCAACTTTTTTCAACCAGTTTCTCTTCTTCTTTCTTGGTGAACATGAACACATGTGCACACACACACACACTGCTTAAAGATTCCTAAAGACTTTGAAGGAAGGCATCAGGGCACAGTTTCAGGAGCCATTGCCTTCTTCTAGGAAACAGCTCACTAGATAAGAAGGATTCTCAAAACCATATTATAAATTCTGCTGTGTATGTGCCGGCATGTTTCTGAGTGTTTTCTATCTCATAGTTACGTGTGTGAAAATAGCACATATAGCTATAATTTTTTTTTTCATTTGCAATTTAAAACTCTTTACCTCATTGGAGGTGGAAGGGGGTAAAGAACAGGAATCGTTTTAAAGCAAATTTATTTATGTTCTTCATGGTAAAAGAGAGCTATGGCAACACTTTCCTGGCCCACATATTCAATTAAATACATAGCGAATCTTTTCTACTTACTGGATTAGACACTTCCAAATATTTATTTTTGGCATTTCTTTTTCTTTTTTTGCAGGAATTCTTGAAACTTTATCATGATTTAACATTTTAATTTTGAAAATCATGCACATTTTAAAGATCANAGAATTCATATTGATAACACTCCCCCATATCCCCAAATAGGATCTCCCCATTTTCCTGCCTCTATCCAAGCACTTCCTTCAGACTGTACTTTTTAATGAAATAAAAGTAGCACATATATTAATACTTTTGCCTTAGGCTCTGCTTTCTGGGGAAGGCAGGCCGAGAAAGGTATCCTTTTATTCCCACCAATATGTTAATAAGTTTCCTACCTTTGGTTGCAGTGGTGGTACACAGGGGGCTGGAACAGGATCTGTGATATAAGTCTTCTTGGGACCAGCAACTGGATACATTCCAGCAGGGTTCTGGTTCCCAGGGCCAGAAGGAGTATACCCGTGTTCCCGCTTCCAGGTATTTGGATGGCCTTGTTGACCATAGGAAGGATCAGAGTCATTTTTGCCCCCATAGCCAGGCCCCACTGTGCAATAGGGTTCATAATAGCGTCCTTGGTTGGGAGTATACCCATACCCAGGCTCAGGCTGAAGTCCTGGTGGTGGAACGTATGCGTAATCCATGCCTCCCCGTGTAGAAGGAGGTGGACCCTGCCCAGAGATAGGAACTGGTTGAGTGTTATAACCTTGGGCCCCTGGCCCTGAACCATAAAATTGTCCTGGCGAAGGAGCAGCCATGTAATGGGAGCTGGGCTGGGCTGACTTCACCTGCACATTGAAGGTAGGTCTTGAAGGGGTGGATGCTGTAGTGTAAGAAGCTGGGACAGGCTGAGGCTGGGGTTTTAGTGTTCCAATTGGAGCCACAGGGATTGGTCCAGCCTGGGGTGCAGGCTGTGGCTTCAGTGTAGACTTCTTAGTTGCTGTCAGAGGGGGTTGGTTTGGTATGACCATTCTCTTATGTCCTGTGACAGGGGTGGAGACTGGCGGAGAAGCTGTTGAACTAGTAGTACCCTAAAGCAGGAGAGAGAAAAGGAAAAAAAAAGACAAAGATTACTGCTAATGCAAAATAAATATACATAAACAAATATTAATAAATGTTATTATATTTTTTCATTAACTCTGCAAAACATAAAGAAGGCATGGCTCCTGCCATTAAAAGTTCACAGACTAACACAAAAGTTCACAGACTAACACTTCTGTGCAATGAACAATCCAGAAAAGAAATTAAGGAAACAATTCCACTTATAATAACATCAGAAAAAAAGAAAAAACTTAGGAAAAAAAAAAAAACCAAAGAGGTGAAAGAATTACACACTGAAAAGCAAAAAATACTGCTGATAAATTAAAGAAGACACAACTAAATGGAAAGACATGCAATCTTCATGGATTCAAAGACAATATTGTAAATACATTAATACTATCCATAGTAATCTATAGATTTAATGTAATCCCTGTAAAAATTCCAACTGAACTTTTCTGAAAAATGGAATCTCAAGAGACTGAATAGCCAAAACAACCTTAAAAGAAGATTGAAGTTCCCACATGCAACTTGAAAATTTATTACAAAATTATAATAAGCAAACAATGTTCTACTGGCATAAAGACAAACATAGACAAATGAGAACAGAGAACCCAGAAATGAACCTTGCATACATGGTCACTTGACTTTTGACTTGGGTGCCAAGATCATTTGATGGAGAAAGGATAGTTTTTACAATAAGTGGTGCTGGGAATACCGGACATCTGCATGCAAAAGAATGAAGCTGCACCCTTACTTTACACCACATACAAAGAATAACCCCAAGTCAAAATGTAAGAGATAAAGCTCTTTTTTAAAAAATAGAGGAAAAAAATTATGACAGTGGGCTTGTTAATGACTTTTTTAAAATACATACTGAAATATCAGAGCCAAGAGAAAATAAATTGAACAATGTGATCTCAAACAAACTGCCCAAAGACTTGATCACCATAAAGTGCAATACTAGAAAAAGAGAGGGGAAGGGCTAAAGAGAGGGAACAAAAATAAAAATGAGAAGCATTGAGAGGAATAAACATATACCCCTGGCACGATCAAAGAAATACTAAATTTAGGATCAAAGATTCCTGTTAAGAGTGATTTACTAAAGATAACACAAAAGCAGCCTTCTCCTCCCTTTATATCTTCTATTTCTGTTGCAGTCATTTGTTCAATTCAAAAATATTTGCTGACTATCCTAAAAAGGACCTAAGAGCACAAAGATTAAGAGACCTTTTGCTTAATTGTGAGATGTCTTGGTTAGTCTGGGAATAAGTAAAGGCTTAGAAAAGGTCTGAAAATTCAAACATTCATCCTGAGGCACTGATCTATTAGGGATCTGTAAACATGCCAGTAACAGAATGTTTTAATTTTGCTCTTCCCTATTATGATTAGATTTGTTAATACAAGAAATGAAGAACTACACCCTATTTTGGTTGTTCATTAATTTCCAAATAAATTCCAATATGTATAAGAATCAATATAAGACTTTGTATTGTCTAGTGTCATTTATTCACACCAAGCCATTAGAGAGATGTACATGGCAGGGGTGCAGATGCTGCTAACTGCTTTCTCATGCACACTCCCCTTCTTCATTACTCAAAAGATTTCAGTTTTATTAAGAGCAGCAATATGCTCACACTTCCTAGATTACTTTGCATGCAGGAGTTGCCATGTGATGCGCCTCTGGCTAATGAGATGTATGCAAAGCATTTCTGGCAAAACTAGAGCTCTCCTGACATAGCATCATCCCTTCTTTCTCTTCGCCTTTCCTCCTTCCCTCCTGGGATGTGGCTGTGGGGCTGGAAATGGTACAGCTATCCTATTCTCGCCATAATATCCAAGGAGATCTATTTAGATATATGGCTTTCTGAGGATAGCTTTATGGTGATCTCAGCTAGAGATAAAGATTAAAACAACCCCAGGGACATTTGATTAACATAGAGTGGTTCTCAGCTGGAGAAGGAATCACCTGGTGACCAGGGAGAGATTAGAAATGTGTGGCAATGCCTCTCATTGTCACAGTGATTAGGGGATCCTGTTTTCATTGAGCAGGTAGAAGGCGAAAACACATCAGTGTTAAACCAAAGCGGACAACAGTGCCCCTGTCGACAGATACTAAAAAATTCTTGAGTCACATTTCTTCCAGCAACCTGACTGTGATGTCCCCAGCTATCAACCGTGGAGGTCACTGGTCCTTTCTAGGATCTTTCTTCTACAACACTCTCTTCTATTCACAGTCAACTGCTCCCCCACACGTCGGTCCTCTTGAAGGTACAGGATGACAGTTCTGACTCTGCTAGCCCCAGACTGTCATTTCGTCCCTAATGGCTTCTCTCTACCCAAATAGACCTATATACACAGGACATTTATAAATCAGTTCCTTGGAAGGGGCTGGTTTCTGTGTGCTAGCGTTTTTATTGGGTTCTGACTGTGACAGCTATCTTTTCCTATCGTTTGTGATTTGTCTCAGTTGTCGTTGCCCAGAGATTTTGTAATCTTAGATTTAGTTTTCTGTTAAGTTATAAGAAACTGTTGAATAGTTATCTATTTTCCCCCTTTTTTGATAGCCTCTCATAGGGCCAACTTGCCATTTCCTTTTGTAATTTAAGGAACATGAAAATTCTTGTCTTGGTGGAGTAGCATTTCCCTCTCTAGGAAGGTGGACCCCATAGTACCCAATAGAAGATGTTATTTGCACATTAAGCAATTTTTAAAAATACATATCATCAAAAAACAGGCTTCCCTGGTGGCTCAGAGGTTGAAGCATCTCCCCTCAGTGTGGGAAACCTGGGTTCGATCCCTGGGTTAGCTCCCTGGGTCGGGAAGATCCCCTGGAGAAGGAAATGGCAACCCACTCCAGTATTCTTGCCTGGAGAATCCCATGGACAGAGGAGCCTGGTGGGCTACAGCCCACGGGGTGGCAAAGAGTTGGACACGATTGAGCAACTTCACTTTCACTTTCTTTCATGAAAAAAACTCCAAAATAAAAACTCAGTAAGATCCTGATATTCTGAAGAAGAGAGTACAGAAGATTCAGTTTGAACCTAAAAACATATAAGGTTAGATTCTTTTAGTCAACTATGTCAATCTTAAAAAAATGTCTGCATGAATGGAATTGAATATAAGAACGAATAAAGCTTTTATTTTCTTTGATGACTCAGGATCAGCAGAAACCCAGAGTTCCTATTTTAAACACTTTACAAACCCAACTATAAATGGAGACAGTGACGGAGCAACTGGGTTAATGGCAGGCACACTCTACACCGCAGCTGGAAAGGAGTCTGCCCCCAAAAGAGACACTTAACAGTCACATACTTTGAAGATGAAAACCAGTCACATTTATAAAGTAAACCACAAAGAATTAATCCTAATCCTTAGAAGCAACTTTTTTCAACCAGTTTCTCTTCTTCTTTCTTGGTGAACATGAACACATGTGCACACACACACACACTGCTTAAAGATTCCTAAAGACTTTGAAGGAAGGCATCAGGGCACAGTTTCAGGAGCCATTGCCTTCTTCTAGGAAACAGCTCACTAGATAAGAAGGATTCTCAAAACCATATTATAAATTCTGCTGTGTATGTGCCGGCATGTTTCTGAGTGTTTTCTATCTCATAGTTACGTGTGTGAAAATAGCACATATAGCTATAATTTTTTTTTTCATTTGCAATTTAAAACTCTTTACCTCATTGGAGGTGGAAGGGGGTAAAGAACAGGAATCGTTTTAAAGCAAATTTATTTATGTTCTTCATGGTAAAAGAGAGCTATGGCAACACTTTCCTGGCCCACATATTCAATTAAATACATAGCGAATCTTTTCTACTTACTGGATTAGACACTTCCAAATATTTATTTTTGGCATTTCTTTTTCTTTTTTTGCAGGAATTCTTGAAACTTTATCATGATTTAACATTTTAATTTTGAAAATCATGCACATTTTAAAGATCACACACACACATATATATTTTTTCCCTGAGGCTCGAATCTCTGTAGCAGTCTTCTAATACGGTTATTTGTCCATCAATCATTTTCTAGGCTTCTTCAACATGGAAAGCTTGGCAAGGTTAATGGAAAGAGAGTAGTATTCCAGGATGAAGAGGGCATGTCTACATGCTCCCCAGGAGTTTGTAGTCTGGAGGAAGGACTCCTAAACAATAATTGTTGAATGGGTGTCTTCACTACCAGAAAGAACTGGCTGTGGCCAAGAGACAGGAACAGACAAGGGGCTATAAGTGCACATCTCGTGCCTACCTTTGGGAGCAAGCCCTCAACTTCCTTTATGCCCAAAGTGGAATAATAACTAACATTCCTCTATCCCTCTGAGCCATGACCCACCCATTCCCTAAACATACTCCTACATGTGTACATGTGCACACACGCTTCTAATCTAATCTATGACCATTTCTTCTACATAGTTCATTTCAGCTCAGTTCAGTCGCTCAGTCGTGTCCGACTCTTTGCAACCCCATGAATTGCAGCATTCCAGGCCTCCCTGTCCATCACCAACTCCCAGAGTTCACTCAAACTCAAGTCCATCGAGTCGGTGATGCCATCCAGCCATCTCATCCTCTGTCATCCCNTAAACCTTCAGTTTCAAGATATGTTCTTGGCAATGTAATTTATAAAAATAACATATTATGTGCAACTTAAATAATCAGGACTTGGGGACTCGTTAAATACATGATGGAACATTCCTATAATGAAATATGATATTATTAAAATGTTTCAAAACATATCAACAATCTAGCAACTCCACTTCTGGATATCTACCCCAAAGGATTCACAACAGGGAAGGACTCTTATCAAGTATCTGTATACTCGTGTTCATAGCAGAATTATTCATAATATCCAAAAATGTGAGAGCAACCAAAGTGTCCACTGACAGATGAATGAATAAACAAAATGCAGTATAAACATAAACGTTGTAATATTCAGCTTAAAACAAGAAAGAAATTCTGAAACATGCTAAAACAGGAATGAATCATGAAAACATTAGGCTAAGAGGAAATAAGCCAGTTAAAGAGGATATATACAGTATGAATCCAATGATATACGACACCTGAAGTCATGAAATTCATGAAGACAAAGCAAAATGTGGTTAACGAGGAGGGCAGGGCAGGGGAGGCATGTGGAATAATTGTTTAACTGATGTGCATTTTCAGTCTGGGAAAATAGAAAAGTTTTAAAGATGGATGATGATTGCACAACTATGTGGATATACTTAATGCCACCTAAATGAATCNCCTGAAGTCATGAAATTCATGAAGACAAAGCAAAATGTGGTTAACGAGGAGGGCAGGGCAGGGGAGGCATGTGGAGTAATTGTTTAACTGATGTGCATTTTCAGTCTGGGAAAATAGAAAAGTTTTAAAGATGGATGATGATTGCACAACTATGTGGATATACTTAATGCCACCTAAATGAATCTTTACCATGATTAAGGTAGTGAATTTTGTTATGTGTCTATTACTAGAGCAGGAAAACAAAAAAAATCATGGGAAAGAGGCAGAGAAAAGGAAAGAAAAAAAGAAAAAGAAAGTTATACATTTTAAAAACACATTAGAGAACACTTTTATCAATATATACATCTATCTATACCTCTCATATACACATACACACACACACACACATACATACATAGCTAGAAGGATCTATTCCCAAAATGATATAGCCGTTATTTTAAGGGGATGATTTTAGAATATATACTTTTCTAACACAATCATACATTGTGAAAGATATACATCTTCCTTGGATGTGTGTATATATTCACACATACATATACATAAAAATATAGATTTTGAATAATATGTATGAAATAAATAATTTTAAAATTTAATACACACCAAAAATATTGTATCCCAACTTCTGTGTGTGTGTTCAGAGTAAAAAAGGAAGGGACATAGGTAAAAATTTAAAACAATTTTAAAATACTTTTAAAAGGTTAAAATGGCATCAGCTGATGCAATTAACAGAAGCTTTTATTTTCATATTTCTGTATTTTCTACATTGAAGAAAAAATTACCTCGTGTGGTAACTAAAAACTGGTGAATGGTTAAAATGATCTCAAAGATTACTTTTGAAATTAAAATCACACGATTTTAATCAGGTTCAGTGAGCTCAAAGCAGTGCTACCAACACAGGGACATTACTAATATAATTTTCAATCATTGATGGACTCTTAAACCACACATACACACACACACACACACATATACACGCACACACATTGCCTGACAAGTCCTCCAAAGAATTCTTGTCAGAGAGACATAAAGATGTCTTACTTCCATCATTGTATCAGCCCTTGCTCATTTCAGTTTAGTGCTTTGGCTTTGAGAACGTGTATTGACAGCTAGAGAGGGGCTGTTCTTAATACCTTCAGGAGGCTAAAATCGCAAAAACAGTACACTATGGTATTGTACTCCAGATCAGATTTTGTCTTTGAAACTTCTCCACTTAATTCTGAATGGGTATAAGATACTTTGAAGACAAACTGCTCCCTGGATGTTGAAGACATGGATGCCAGTATGTCAACTTGTTTTCCCAGAAATAAAATAAAGGCAAATGGGAGCACCAAGATTCTGCCTGAAGTCTTCTTTTCTTAACACTTAATTATTCAACAGAGAAAAGCAATGACCCAGGGGACGCCCTGCACCCATTCATTCATGAAACTAGCATATCACCATCATTCATGAAACTAGCATATCACCATATGAACACCTAGAAATCCAGTATTTTAGGGAGTTTTCCCCCCCAGTAACCATCAAATGAGATGGTATGTCCTTAATACTGGAGAATCTCTGAGGCTTCAATTTATATAAATACCCATAGAATACAGAACACTTAGTCCCTAGGATGCATGTGATTAGCACTGGAGAAAACGGCATTGTGGTGAGGGTTAATTCAATCTGAGTGCGTTCTGTAATCTAGGGATGTGGCAAGAGGAGAGTCTACTTAAAAGCGACCTCAGAACACCGAGTCATCGCCTCAAGGACCTATATGCTTTTCTCCAGTCAGGCCAGGAGTTTACCATAAAGTGCCTGGAGTTGAACTAACAGGTCAAGAAATAATAAAATACAATCTCTGTGAGAATATGCTAGCGAGGGTGCATAACGATATGACTGGTAAAACTCAAAGTTGAAACAATTTCTCTTGTGGGTAAACTGGCAATGAAGAGCTATCAAAATGACTGTAACTTACACTGATTGTACATTTAAAAATAAATTATTAGGAGATGGTGGAGAAAATCATGGTGCATTGTTCTGATGGAATGTTATGCAGCTGGTAAGCAAGGGAATAGGTATTCAAAATAATGGTCTACAGTAAATTTTAAGGTTATAAGTATTTCAAAGGATATAGGTATTTTTAAATGATGTTTTGCTGATCACTAATACAATTACTATGCTGCAATCAGAATATTCCTAAAATCTAAGTTGATTGCCTTCTTTTAGTAAATCTCCCAAAGGGTTTCATTGCTCCTAGGATGCAGTTCTTTTTTTTTTCCCTGATAGAGTCATCACTTTGCTTCTTAATCTACTCTCTCCATTCCCTCCCCCAAAACTTAATGTTTCAGCCATTCTGCAGTTACCAGACTTGAATGCTTTGCAATACGCCCCACTTCCCAAATCCTAACCAGTATTCATCCTTGAGGTTTTAAATAAGTGACACTCTAGAAAGCCAGACCTGAGTATCCATGTCTTGATAAGTGTCCACAGTGGTGTCCTTTTAAAACACCGTACTTTGCTTAATGACAGCACTTATCCACTGTTTTGTCATTCTATTTTTAAATTTTTTAATTAACTAATTAATTTTGGTGTGTATACCCTGCAATGGGAGCACAGAGTTGTAACCACTGGACACCAGAGAAGTCCTTCAATTAACGTCTTTAATATTCTCTTCTCCTCTATGCTTCACACAGGCAAGGACTTTTTCTTGTTCAACATGATATGCTTCAGTTCACTTCAGTTCAGTTCGGTTGCAAAGCCATCTCTGACTCTTTGTAACCCCATGGACTGCAGCACACCAGGCCTCCCTGTCCATCACCAACTCCCGGACTTTACTCAAACTCACACCCATTGAGTCGGTGATGCCATCCAACCATTTCATCCTCTGTCGTCCCTTTCTCCTCCCACCTTCAGTCTTACCCAGCATCAGGGTCTTTTCAGATGAGTCAGTTCTTCACATCAGGTGGCCAAAGTATTGGAGTTTCAGCTTCAACATTAGTCTTTCCAATGAATATTCAAGACTGATTTCCTTTAGGATGACTGGTTGGATCTCCTTGCAGTCCAAGGGACTCTTTAGAGTCTCTTCCAACACCACAGTTCAAAAGTATCAATTCTTCGGTGCTTAGCTTTCTTTATAGTCCAACTCTCACATCCATACATGACTACTGGAAAAACCATAGCTTTGACGAGATGTGCCTTTGGTGGCAAAGCAATGTCTATGCTTTTTAATATGCTGTCTAGGTTGGTCATAACTTTTCTTCCAAGGAGCAAGCATCTTTTAATTTCATGGCTACAGTCATCATCTGCAGTGATTTTGGAGCCCCCCAAAATAAAGTCTCTTACTGTTTCCACTATTTCCCCATCTATCTGCCATGAAGTGATGGGACCAGATGCCATGATTTAGTTTTCTGAATGCTGAGCTTTAAGCCAACTTTTTCAATCTCCTCTTTCACTTTCATCAAGAGGCTGCTTCATTCTATATCACTTTCTGCCATAAGGGATATGCTTAGAGTCCAGCAAACACACTCCATATGTATTTATTCAGTGAAAGAAATCATTTTAAGAAAGCATTATTGACAAAATCTACAAAGAGATATTCAATGAAACAAATCAAGAATAGCAGTAGTTGGCTAAATGACCACCCCTCCACACTATTTTTGGAGAAAGAAATGACAACCCACTCCAGTGTGCTTGCCTGGAGAATCTCAGGGATGGTGGAGCCTGGTGGGCTGCCATCTATGGGGTCACACAGAGTTGGACACGACTGAAGCGACTTAGCAGCAGCAGCAGCCACACTATTTAACTTTCCCCAAGAGCTTTGTGAAGCCAAACCTGTAATTATTTATCCAAAAAGTACTTAAGCATGATAGAGAGTNCTAGTCAAGGCTATGGTTTTTCCAGTGGTCATGTATGGATGTGAGAGTTGGATTGTGAAGAACGCTGAGTGCTGAAGA
Source organism: Neotragus moschatus (assembly GCA_006410615.1). NCBI lineage: Eukaryota > Metazoa > Chordata > Mammalia > Artiodactyla > Bovidae > Neotragus > Neotragus moschatus. Next base: position 1,350,613 of record SJYA01000115.1, read on the forward strand.
ATTGATGCTTTTGAACTGTGGTGGTGGAGAAGATTCTTGAGAGTCCCTTGGACTACAAGGATATCCAACCAGTCCATCCTAAAGGAGATCAGTCCTGGTTGTTCATTGGAGGGACTGATGTTGAAACTGAAGCTCCAGTACTTTGGCCACTTAATGAGAAGAGTTAAATCATTGGAAAAGACCCTGATGCTGGGAGGGATTGGTGGCAGGAGGAGAAGGGGACAACAGAGGATGAGGTGACTGGATGGCATCACCAACTCGATGGACATGAGTCTGGGTAACCTCCGGGAGTTGGTGATGGACAGGGAGGCCTGGCGTGCTGAGATTCTCGGAGTCATAAAGAGTTGGACACGACTGAGCGGCTGAACTGAACTTAACTGAAATGATTCTGAATTACTTTATGTATTTTAGATTACTTAGCTGTAGGTAACAGGAAATATGGTGAGCTTGGTTCAACAGCTCTTTTTCACAACCAACCATTCCAGTCTATTTTGCTACTCAGGAGCCATCAAGAGACAAAAAATATAAAAGAGACAAAGAAGTCCTACACAGGTTTCTCATTGTTGAAATTTGTCTGTCGAGGTGAAGTAAAATGTGGCCAACTTTGAGAAGCAGTCTGAAGAGAGTATTCTGGTGCAGATATAGACACCAAGGAATTTTTGAGAAAGAAAAAACAAAGTTGACTTATTTGTATATCACTAAATATTCTTTACAGAGTCACAGAGTATTAGAGCTGAAAGGAATTTATAGGTCATAAATTTCTACCTTCTCCTCAAGGACACTAGGCTTGGGAACAATTCATCCAATGTGATAAAGCCTTGAGAGATCAGAATTAGAATTCAGATTTTCTAAGACCACTGTTGGGACTCCAATGCCAGCATTCCTACCATTACACCAGAATTCCCAGACTTAGTAACAAGCCTACCAAAAGGGAACAAAACCCAGTTTTGTTTTTTATCAAAAAGTGAACCTCACTACATAGACAGTGGCCAGCACTGCGTGGAAATCACCCATAAGGCCCAATGAGGACAGGCTGAGTTGCTGTGTTTTCATACAGGAGTTTCCAAAATAGTAGTGGAATTCACTGAGGGAAGCCACCAGTGTGAGCAAGTGACTATATTTGCTTCACTGGAAACAAATAGACCTTCGTTCACATATGTCCAAGGGAGTCTGGGTGACCGAAAGCAGGAAAAAAAAAAAAAAAAAGAATAGGTGGTTACAATCCTCAGACAATACGGTAAGCAAAAATATGCTAAGTCCTATCAAACATTTCAAATAAAATGCTTCAAGGACACTAATTTACAGCACATTAGGCTCATAGCACAGTCACTAGAGGTTTGCCAGTATTCTTTTCTCCCTTTGGACAAAACATGCTTTTTTAAAATGGTCACTATATTCTTATTATTTGAATCTGCACCATCTGCATTATCTATTATATGAGCAAATGAAGTTTCTCTTCCCCTAACATATTCGTTCCCAGAAATGGAGGCTGTTTGTCCACTTACTGTAGATGGATAAAAGGGCTGAATCACAGAAGGGTATAATTTCTAAGGAGAGAGCACTTTTGCCACATAGTAGGAGAAAGGGTGGAAAATGTTTTTATAAAAGGCGACTACTAGAGACAAATAAGAGCTCTATTCACCAGACCTGTACACATCCCTTTACACTTGTAAAACAAGCTATGAAAGCACATAATGACTAACGGCAGCAAAATTACTCACATTCTAGCTTTGCATAATCACTAAAATGGTTCTGGTTTTTTACCCCTCCCCCCTCAACAATTCTGCACTCTTAAAAAAATTTTTTTTCAACCACAGCACAAATGGTTATAGCAAACGAGTGTACCAGGCACATCTGCTGTTTCAGAAAGAATTCACTCTCCTGTGCCAAACCCATGTCTATCGGAAGAAATAAAAATAAATTGCGAGCAGGTTCAGCAAATGCCCAGATAAATCCTGCAATGACCGCATGGGGTAGATTCAGTTCTGTTCATTGGTACGACCAAAAAGGGGGAGGCGATGGAGGACCTGATCTGGAAGCAAAGGTTTCTCTCACGCCTGTCTGTGTCAGTCACTCAACAGGAGTTAAGGTAGCTCCCTTCTTGCTTTCTCTGGACAACTATTTAGGTAAGAGGATTGAGTTTCACAACCTGAGAAATGAAGGGAAATTGGCACCATGTTTTGCAATATATGGAGAGTCTCCTTAAACACACCAATGGCAAGAATAATAGTCTTAGTGTGAATGGGCCCCCAAACCACCCTTTGCTATTTTGTGCATTTATATTTTTTAAAATATTTACAGATAGAGTTCCTTTGATATTTTAGATCGTGCAGTGCAGTAAATGTTCTAGATTGTGAAGTAGCAAAGAACCCATTGTTTCTTCTAGACAGAGACTGTCAGCTGGAAATCTGAAGATGGCTTATGGGAGGGACCACCATTATTTTCGCCATTGGCACATGGTGACCAAGCTCTCTTGAAAAGCAAAGGAATGGTGTCTGGGCAAGGTCAGAGTATGGGCACCACTTCTGGAACCTTCCAATAGGTGCAATCCTACAAATGGCTGACAGAGGTCAATCATCTGGGGCCTCATTTCTTCAGTGGAACTTCCTTCTGAAAGTAAAATGAAGAGTCATGTCATCCTTCTTTTCTTTTTGGGTTGAAACAAATTTACTCATGCTGTTCCCTGAGTCTCAATTTTCTCCTTATAAGGTAAGAGGATTTGCAAAGAAGAATTCAAAGCTGTCTGGTTGCACAGAGCATCTCCGAAGAGCCTTGATCCCATAGACTATGATGCCTGAGGTCTTCTGGAATGGCGGGTAAGCCACTTCTCATGCTGGTGCTGTTTTCAGCATTTGCTTTAATGAAGCTCAAGACCTATACATATTACAGTACTGCTAACCCTCTTATCTGGAGAAGGAAATGATGACCCACTCAGTACTCTTGCCTGGAAAATCCCACAGACAGAGGAAGGAGCCTGGTAAGCTACAATCCACGGGGGGTCACAAAGAGTCGGACGTGACTGAGCGACTTCACTCACTCACTCCTATATTATAATGTTACAAGAAAATAAAAGAACATAATGCAAACTTGTATGTACGGCATGATTTAATTCCAATATCTGATTAAGAAAAAACACTTTGTGGTTATTATTTTAAAAAAAAATAAGCCTTGTGTCCTTTCTCCTCTTTCATTTTAGTTTACAAAATGAACATGGGTACTTACATTTAGGATACAATGCTCTTTTTTTAACAGAGAAAAAGAATCCTAGATTCAAATATCTTTTCCTTTCAGAAAAAACACTGTATCGTCCCAAGCCACCCAATAGCAAAGAAATACATTAGTTGCCTCTAAATATATGACTTTAGACTTTTTAAAAAACGGTATCATTCATACAGTCATCAACCATTAACTGACCACCTTGTAAATACCAGGAATTTTGCCAACTGTGGGTAACAAGTTATGGTTTCTAGCCTCAGTGAATTCAACGATAGGGGAAACAGGCAGAAAACCAGTGGAAACTTTTCAGATTTCCAAAATTCTGACAAACTCTACTGGGAAGACACTACTCTACTGCAACCCACTCATTTCTTAAACATAGAGCTGAGTGCTAGCCAGCCAAATAGCACTGTCTTAAGAGGCCAAGGACCAAGGTCCTTCATTCTACTCTCTAACTATTGGAAGACGTTAGGCAAGTTGCTATCTTCTATGTTTCTCAGTTCCTTTCCCCTTAAGGTGCTGGCTAAACATGTTTCTTTTCTACACATCACATAGGCAGCTGAATTCAAATATCTTCCTGTTTAAACATCCAGCCTATTCTTTCTCTGATACACTATGTATGTCAGATAAATATCTAGGTAATTCTCATGCACTCTCAAGACTGAGAACTGCGGGGCTAAATAAGCTGAGAGTAGGGATTACATTCTAATATTCATCTATCCATCCTTTCATAAAACTTAGAAAGTTGTAGCATAAAGATTAAGACACAGTAGGCTGTCAAAACACTAGCAAGGACCCAATGCGTTAATAAATACTTTCAAGTGTGAAGTAAGTATGAACCTGTCCCCCATGTTCTTAATTCTGTTGTTTTGTTTGTGTGTGTGTGAGGTCTGTGTGTGTGAACCTTGTGAGTGCTAGGTGTCTGTATCACTATTTGGTGATTTAAAAAAAGTAAAGTTGTATAAATAAAAAAAGGGAAAATTACCACAAATGATCCCAGGCATCAGAGATGTAATCTATTGAGCTTCTCATTTTATTGCTAGATTTCTTTATTCAATATCCCAGTCATTTAAAAATGCAAAACACACAATTTCCCAGAATTACTGTTCATAGATGTCAGGCAGTGGCACTATTTAAGATGTCACTTTACTATTATAAAAAAATAATTTAACTTTGATTATTTATTCTTGCATCACTCAATCCTTTTTTCAAAGATGTTTGAACAAAACGATGCCATTCACTCTGCTTGGACTTGTGAATGAGTGTGCTACGTGAATCTTCAGGTAAGTTGCAGCTTCTTCATCGAAGCAGTAATACTCATTGTAGAAAATAAGGAGAATATTAAAAAAATTAATAAAGAAAATGAAAAGCCTTAGTGACAGTAAACTTCTGGTGAATTGCCAAGCTTTATTTTCCCTACACATTTAAATGTATATTTCTGTATTATGTTTGCATGCATATTTGAGTACGTTTGTGTGTGTGTGCACATGTGTGTGGCTGGTATAGATGTTAGTGTTTAAATGTGAACCCTGTTTATTACGCAGTTTTATATCTTACATTTTCTTTCAGCATATCATAAATGACAAATTTAAAAATGCTTCAGAAAAACTGTTTACAATGTGGTAACCAAGTAGTCAATCTGCTTTAACAGATATGAACAGTCAGACACAATCCTCTCCTATTTAGCATACATGCTTAACGGTGAAACCAAGAGCAGGAGGATGGAAAGCATTAAGATTTTCCCACTGTCCTGAATTATGCTATATTTTCTTGACAACCTAGTCTGTTTCTGATAATAAAGATTTGAGGAGATGGAATGGTTTATCAAAACACTAACCATGCACTTCTAACAAAACATCAACTCCCCACCCACTCACTTCTCATGTATATCAGATGATCTTTCAATCAGCCACACTGCTGCTGCTAAGTCGCTTCAGTCGTGTCCGACTCTGTGCAACCCCATAGATGGCAGCCCACCAGGCTCCCCTGTCCCTGGGATTCTCCAGGCAAGAACACTGGAGTGGGTTGCCATTTCCTTCTCCAATGCATGAAAGTGAAAAGTAAAAGGGAAGTCGCTCAGTCATGTCCAACTCTTAGCAATCCCATGGACTGCAGCCTAGTAGGCTCCTCCACCCATGGGATTTTCCAGCCAAGAGTACTGGAGAGGGGTGCCATTGCCTTCTCCGAATCAGCCACACTACACACATGTAATTCAGACCCACAACAAATATCTCAGTGTTAAGCCCTCTGATACTGAATTACAAAACCCTGTTGTCTCAAGACATTTGATATTTGGCATGGAGCATTTAAGAGCATTCACTAATTATTATCTTATTACCATTATTATCATGATCATTACATTCCCTCTATCTAACAGGTGGGCTTCCCTGGTAGCTCAGCTGGTAAAGAATCTGCCTGCAATGCAGGAGACCCCAGTTGATTCCTGGGTTGCGAAGTTCCCCTGGAGAAGGGATAGGCTATCCACTTCAGTACTCTTAGGCTTCCCAGGTGGCACAGGCACCTGTAGAGAATCTTCTTACAAGGCAGGAGACCTGGGTTCAATCCCTGTGTTGGGAAGATCCACTAGAGGAGGGCATAGCAACCCACTCCAGTATTCTTGCCTGGAGAATCCCCACGGACAGAGGAGCCTGGCAGGCTATAATAATCCACAGGGTCACAAAGAGTTGCACACGACTGAGCGACAAAGCACAGCACATCTGTATAACAGGCAGATTGTTATGAAGTCACATGTAGACTGACATGACCAAGCCTGTGTTGAAGAAATATTAGTCTAGAAGCCATATGCTTATGGAGGACATAAAGGAAAACAGAGGAGAAGCTATGACAATGTTCCAGGCAAGAAATGAGAGGCCCAAATGAGGGACAAAGTTTGAAAGTACTAACTAGAGAGCTCATACCTGTCCAAATTCTGTCCCAGCAGATCTTTTTCCAGCATCTTTTATTTTGTACAATGTTGCTTCCAAACACGAATAGGTATAGAGAAAATGGGACCCACTGGTGTGGCAGATTTGATGGAAACCAAGAAAATATAATTCAAATGATGACTGTTCAGACACCTAGGGTGTCAGAACAGAGAGAAACGGGATCATGTAATAAGGTTGCTAAAACTGAAGGTCTGAAGTCTGGTAGTCAAAATAAATGATATTATTCATATTAAGTAGTTTACGATTCCTTTAAGAGAGTGGGTGATTTGTTTATTTTAGGAAATACAAGTATTACAGTAGTCATGTATTTGTCTTAACAGATGGTTAGAAAACTTTGTGGGGCAGCACAGCATATATGTCCAAATGTCCTAAATGATTTGTGCTCAGTTGCTCAGTAGTGTCCAATTCTTTGTGACCCCAAGGACTGTAGCCCTCCACGCCTCTCTGTCCATGGGATTTTCCGGCAAGAATACCAGGGTGGGTTGCCATTTCCTCCTCCAGGGGAATCTTCTGGATCCAGGGATCAAATCTGTATCTCCTTGGTCTCCTGCCTTGGCAGATGGATTTTTTTTTTTTTTTTTAAACTAGAGAGCCACCTGGGAAGCCCCTAAATAATCTGACTGCAGCCAAAATCCAAAGATACAATCTTGCCTCTGATTTGGAATGTTATCTGTTCGTAAAGATTCCTATATATTATAAACCCTCACGGGGGAGGAAGAAAAAACAAATTCAGTTCAGTTGAGTTCAGTTGCTCAATTGTGTCTGACTCTCTGTGTCCCTGTAGACTGTAGCACGCCAGGCCTCCCTGTTCATCACCAACAGAGTTTACTCAAACTCATGTCCATTGAGTCAGTGATGTCATCCAACCATTTCCTCCTCTGTCATCCCCGTAACTGGATTATTTCATAATTTCTTAGACTTTGTCTAAATAGTTCAACCAAAATTGGGACTTGGCATTAGAAAAGCATGACCACTTTGTTTTTTTTTTTAACTAAAGCACTGAACCCATCCTTCTCTAGTGGTGTCAAATCTCACAGATAAAGTCTTAGGAGTCACAGGCCATTTATGTAGAACTTGGTCCCAGGGAGCTGGCAACACTGAGTCTGCATTGCTACATGCAGCATGGCTTACAGATGCCACAGTCCTCATCATTCCCTAAGTATTTCCCAATCAGAGACTAGGTGTCAATTAACCATTTATCTCCTGTGGTTTGGCGGCACTGGTGGCAAAGAACCTGCCTCCCAATGTAGGAGATATTAGAGACCTGGGTTCGATCCCTGGGTCAGGAAGATCCCTTGGAGGAGGGCATGGCAACTCACTCCAGTATTCTTACTTGGAGAATCCCACGGAAGGAGGAGCCTGGCAGGCTACGGGATTCATAGGGTCACAACAAGTTGGACACAACTGAAGTGATTTAGCATGCACAAGTACAAAGGGTAAAGTGAATTACCTCTTATGTAATAATCTGTCTATTTAAAAATGGGAAAACTATTTGCTTTAAGAAATATGGAAGATATGTAAATTACTCTTAGGTAAGCTCTATGTAAACGAGAAGTATCTAAAGAGAAAACCTAACCTAAAATGTCATTATGAAACCAACCATACTTTTTGGTCTGCTTTGATCACTTACCTGAATCTATGATATTGAAATTACCACCTTAGAACAAATGAATTATCATTCAGCACTGAGGGGACATAGAGGTTGTTTACATTCAAGAATGAGGTGCAATATAACAGAAATAAGAAGCAAATAAGCAAACACTGTTGCAAAAACAAACAAAAAATCAAGGGCGATAGAAAACAAAAGTAAAATCAAGCAAAAACTGCTGCAGATAGTAAAACCTTTGTATTCTCAAACAAGCTATACAAGCTATGTATTTCATGTCTTTAATTCAGAATTTTTTATTTTTAATGAAGTTTATAGTCTTTGGGACTTCCTAGGTGGTCCAGAGGTTAAAACTCTGCCTTCCAGTGCAGGGGGTGTGGGTTTGATCCTTAGTCAGGGAACTTAGGTCCCACAATGCTGCAAGGTCCAGCCAAAATTTTTTAAAAAAACAAATAAATAAAAGTGGCTGTACCATTTAAAAGTGTTTAAAAAAAAGTCTATAGTCTTTTAAAAGTCCAATAATAAAATATTTCCCAATAGAATTTGCAAAATTGCTTTATGATTTGTTTTAAAATATAATCAAATAATTTAAATGTATAAAGATTAAACTATTTTAAGCTTCACAAGTTTCTAGTGGTAAAGAAATAACACAGCATAGTTTTATCATGGAATATAGAGTGTTAAAATATTATTTCAGAGTATAATATTTTAAAAGACATAATGGCATTATAATTTCCAGAATGTAACTATTGGTTTATAATCCATATGAACATCACACAAAAATATACAGGCCCAGCGAGTTTCTTACAGTTTTTATAAATAGAGTATATCTGTGCATTAATGATATAAACTTAAATATTCTAATTATCCACTGATAAAGAATGTCATTCGTATGATAGAAGTAACAGACCTGCTTTCATTTTTCCTTTAACAAAGTATCTGTCATTATTTTGCAAAACTATTATGAGCTAAATGAAGGAAGGAAACACAAGAGGAACTCACATATTGCTTAAATGGGCTAAATGTATTTATTTTTGTTCCTCCTAATTTTCTGGCTTTTGCCAATGCCCAGAAGTGATAGACTTAATGCAAAAATGCAGAATACATAATGTACACTCAGAAGTATTTCAAATAAGATATAAAGAAAAGCACTCTTAGATAAATAATGATCACAGATCACGAAGGAAATAGACTCTTTAGACCAGGGAGAAGTTCATCACAAGATTTCCCTGGATTCCAGGAGTTCACATACCAGCAAAAGAGACAAAATTACACTACCATATACCTGTAACAGTTCAAGATACACAATAGAAGGTTTCATATGGATTAGCCCCAAACTGGCAGACAGAGAGGGGCTCTCGGAGCTATTCTGAGGGGTTTACAAAATTAGCACACGAGGATGGCTTCATGTTGTATGCTTATATGCGCCTGCCTTGCAAGAGGAGAGCAGATTCTGTTTCAAGCAAAAACTGTTAGCAGAGACACAGACAAAAGGACAGGAAGGAACAATAAAGTTGTTTGGCAGGACCTTAATATTTAACAGCTGAGATCATCCTTTGTGTCTCAGAGGAAGGGCCTGTTATTCCCATTTTACCGATGAGGAAACTGAGGTCTAGTGAGCTTAAGTTATTTGCCCAAGGTCACAGAATAATATAATATTGGTATCTGAATCTACACTTTGTGATTCCAAAGTTGTTCTGTTAGCTCTTTCGACGCTAAAAGCGAGTACCTAAAACAAGTCTGCAAAATTAGATCAGGACAGACTGTGAAGGGTAACAGCTGCCTTTAATTTTAGTTGACAACTAACCTGATAGAATTAAAGGACAAGCATTAGGGCAAAAGAAGGGCAGGAGAGGGACTCTCAGTACTGAGAGAAAAATACATTGCAAGGAGAACAATTACTTTTTGAAGAGAGAGACTGCTGTTTCATTAAGAGTAAGGCCACACACACACACACACACACACACGCGCGTGCGTGCATCTCTGATGCAAATTACTTCTGTTTAGCTGAGGGTGACATTTTCAAACAGTCTTGAAAAACGCAGCTTACAAAGTATTTTTTTATTAAAATCCTATTTTCACAGCTAGATACACTATTCTGTATCTACATACAATATCAGTTTAAAACATAATATTTTTAAATACCAAAGATTTTCCTCTACATGTGGTGCCATTTAAAACTCCTTCCTCACAGGATACTGGGGGAATTTAATTATCATGTTAACACATTGTGAAAATTAAAACAATATCAATGATGGCCACAGAACCAGAAGCATGACTTTCCATTTGTTAGGAATCATCACAGTGCAATGTACAGTAAGCTACTTGAAATTAACATTGTTTGGTATTGCTTAGAGTTTTTAGAAAGAGTTACAGGGAGGAAGGGAGCATAAAGCCAATAAAATGAATTATTCTCTAAATATTTTGAATAGTGAGTGCACTGAAAAGGAAGAAACCTCTTTTACTCTAAAAGGAGAAAAATCACAGAAGACCCCTTATTAATGTAAAGTCCTGAGTACACTGCAGGAGATAATCCTGGCCATCAATCTCTTCATTTAATTCAAAATTCAACAGATACAAAGCACATAACCACTTCAGGAAAGGCTGTTTCAAAACATACTGCCTTTTTATTACTTTATTATATAAAAATTATGGTAATTTCTTAATAAAGTTATGGAAACAGGTCAAGTTATTAATTGCATTGCAAATATAATATTTAATTAAAGATACATTATGTTGATAGAATTTAGCATCTGGCTCTCAGTCTTCGCAGACCATGTAAGTAACAACATGAAAATAATCGCTATCAATGCCCTCTTGTGCTTCAGTCCTCAGTAGAGTCAACCTTCTTTAGAACAACAGTTAAGGTTTCTTATATTTTGTGGAAAATATCTAGAACTGAGGGAGATACTCGCAGAGTTCCCAGGTAGTGCTAGTGGTGAAGAACCCACCAGCTAATGCAGGAGACCTAAGAGATGTGGGTTTGATCCCTGGGTTGGAAGATCTCATGGAGGAACATGGCAACCCACTCTAGCATTCTTGCCTGGAGAATCTCATGGACAGAAGAGTTGCAGAGTTGAACGCAACTGAAGCAACTTAGCACACGCACACAAGGGAGAAATTCACTTACCATGGTCACATATTACATCACCCAGTGTTCTATAGGTACATTTCTCTGCAAAGATATAAACAGCTTTCCTTCAAGCACATGTTAGTGACATGGGTGCCATTGTGCGGACCCTCATGCACAACCAATTGTCTTTTAAACAGACACTCTAAAGATTTATATCAGTGTAACATCAAGCTTTCTGGTATATACTTCCCAAGTTTTCCAGAATCTTCCTAATGTCAATTATACATAGTCAATGGTGGACTAATGAGACCTATTTAGTAGCGATTCATCATTTACTGCATTTGTGCTGTTGCCTACAGGGCTTTATTTCTCCCACTAAACCACAATCACATCTCATTACTGTTGCTTCATGACTACTTTCTGGTCTAAATTTTGTCACTGGCATTTGGTTAAGAAAAAGACTTTTCCATAAAATCTAAAGAAGTTTTTCCATTTAAAAATGTCAAGTCAAAGTGTTCCTAACTTAAAAATGCTACAGTCAAATTAAGACAATCTCAACAACAACAATAAAAACAACAACAAAAGAGGCCTTTTTTCCCCTCCTTCTAGCTTGAAAGGTAGTCCACCTTGTCATGAAAACATAGACACGTCTGCATATAGCCACTTCCTCAGGTAGCAGTGACCTTGCTCTGCTTAATAGCAGAATGTAACAGCTCTCCACACTTATTCTGCCCCAAGGAGACCCCCTCCAAAAAACCGTAATCTTTTATTACAAGAGGCAGTATGTGACAGCATTTGGAGACGGATTAAGAAACTGTAAGAGTGTTATCTAATAATGCTGCTCTTTATGTAGATTTATATCTGTATATAAATATACAGATATGTGTTTATGTGTGTGTTTGCATATATTTCACACACATTTAATGAAGGAACAGAAATAATCTTGGCAGTTCAGATATAAAACAAGTACATTTACAAGTTCTCTATTTTTTTTTCTCCTCCTGAAATACTGATATAGATATACAGTAATAGAAGGTTTTCAGTGGTAAATCACTTGGGCATTTTCAACTTCAGAATTTTAAGACCTGGATTTGTAGCCCAGGGACAAAAGCCATATGCATATATCCACACTTTGGGAATGAAAGAAGAATGCAAAGTTTCCTAGACTGGTCCATCTGGGTTACAGAAGGGACCATTTCTCTGTCTCATGGGAGGTCATGCTGTCAAGAGTTGTAAGAGAGCTCTCTCTACTCCCAGGAATCCATTCAGCTCAAGTGCAGAAGTCAGTCTTCAAAAGATAAGGAGAGGAAGAAAAAAAGAGGAAAATAAGCTGACATATCCTAACACAAAATGGTAAACTTTCAAAGAACTAAAATGCGTAACAAAACAGAGGTTCAAGCCCATGCATTTTAACAACCAATATGAACTTGTTAAATATTTTTTAAAAACAGGCATTGAAATACACAGCAAATTTAATAAACTTCTAACATGCTATTCTACCTTCTTGAGGACTTTCAACCCTCTAAATAAGTCACTAGTTCTCCATGGAATTATAAAAAAGTGACTTATGCCATGGGATTGATTTGTTTGTTCCTTTAGGTTGTCAGCTGAAATGTGGGGTCCCTAGAGAAAGGTTCAAACGACATGTATATTTGCCAGAACTCAATGGAAAAGCTTTATGTCTCAAGTAAAATAAAACATAAAAACATATTTTCAAAACTCTTAAGGCAATGATGTCTCATGTCAGTTGTATCAAACAACTTTTGTACAAGTTTTTTAAACTGTTGTATAAATGTTACATGGATGAAATTTTTCAGAGAGGGAGAAATTTATATCACAGAAAGAATGCAGACCATCCTTACCAGTTTTATATTAAAAGAAGTTGGTAAGAGAAATCTGGGTTTGAGACATAAGATGATGTGTATATAGAGTATTAAAAAGTAAGACCCAGATATAGAAATATGAAAGAAAAAAATGTTGAGGGAACAGGATGTAAAAATGAATAATTTAGATATAAAACATAAGGCATGAACCATGCCAATAAATAGCATAATTTAAATAGAAAATGTCCTGTGATTGTTTTAAGCCATGACCAAATTCACACAGACGCAAAAAGACCAAAAGTAAAAAACAACACCAAAACCTATTTTTTTCCTAGTCTAAAACTGGAAATAGGAGATTACTTTATAAAGAAAAAAAAAATCCCTCATTTAATTCTTGTTCTTATCAGAGAACCTTCTTTGACAGTTTTAACAGCAGATTAATCACTTTCACAACCTACAGAAAAAGTTTTCTGGAAAGCATAACAGCCTGCAAGTGTAAATGACAGTATTACTTTTCCTACAGCTCAGCCGCCTACAAATTCTCTCTCATCCATGACTCAGCATGAGGTAAAAGGAGCTAATGAAAAAGGCCACATTTCCTTTCAAAATTTGTGAACTTTCTTTCAGCGTGCAGAACTGTTAAAAAAAAAAAAAAAAAACTCCCAAAATCTCCATAGAAAAGTAAACCAGCTCTCCATGAATGCTTGTCAGTTATATACCTAGAAACTTCCTTCCAAGTGATACCAATAGTGAGTTTGGCGCTTGCTGTTCCCCTACTCATCCAAAGGTGAACCTTATCATCTATTGGGGATTTAGTATAAACATATTTCTATATTACAATGCTAGGATTATAGGCAGAAGATAGAAACGTTGCTTTGCTGAAACCAAGATTTCGAAAGGAAAGACAGAAAACATAGAACTCTGTGGTCAAGACAAGGGACTTATCCTGGGGCTTTCCCTCCTAGCAAAACACCGTTTGATTTCATTGCGTAAACAGCTCTCTAGATAGTCAGGTTCTTAGGGAGCCATCAGAGATGGGGGGATTATATGTTGTGGTATGCTTTTTCCCAAAGAAGAAACAGTGCAATCGCTTTGTTGAAAACATAAGTGAATTAGTGAGACCGTCTCATAAACATTCATCAAATATTGAATGAGTGCCCAATCTCTGCAAGACTCTGTGCTAAGCTCTGGGCAGCCGAACAGGAAGCTTAACAAGATGATCAGGGTCAGCAGTCAATGTCTGCATGGCACTTACAGTGGGTAGACAGTGGATGATCAAGTGGGAGGAGGAGGCAGTGAGTAGACAAGCATTTACAGAACAGAGTAGAAAGTATGGTGATTAGAAAGTTCAAGGAAAAAGATATAGGAGCACAGAGCAAGGGCACTCAAACTACATAGGAGTGGAGGTTGCGGAACGATTTCTCAAGGGAAATGACACCTGTGTTGAGACACGGCAGCAGAGGGCTTGGGGGCTTGGATAATGTTCCAGGGAGAGAAAATAGCATGTGACTGTCTAGTGGGCAGCTCAGTGCTTTTCAGGATCTGAGAGAAGTCTAGTGTGACTTCATGGAACACAAGAGGGATGGAAGTAAAAGAAAAAGTCAAAGGGTCAAAGGAGATAAAACACGTTAAACAAACAAGGGGGAGGGGAGAGGAAAAAAAAATAACTGCTATCGTTATTCCTATTTTACATATGGAAGCAAACCAAGAATTGTTACTTGTCCAAGATTACATATCATAAAAGTGAGATTCAAACACATTTCCATTTGATTTCAGCGTCTGTTTTCTTAATCAGTTATATTACCAGGCTAAAATTATAAGAGCTTAGACAGGGAAATTCTGCAGTGAGATCTGCATTTTAGGAACAGACTGGGAGGCAGGCAAGGGGCTACAAGGAAACCAATTACAAGTACATGACCAACGCCATACAAATGTGGTACACCTGAGATCCTTCCGGGGCCATGCAGATGGCAAGAAGTAAAAAGGCTTGTGAAATTTTTAGAAGCTAAAATTGACAATATGGAAAAGAGAGGAGTGTAAAGGAGCACTCAGAGCCCTAGCGTAGGAAAACGGCTAGATGGCAACACCGTTAAATTTAACAACACAAGAGGAGAAAGAAATCCAGAGGTAAGTTGATAAATTTATTTTAGACATGTTCAGACTAAGTTTTCTGTGTTATATACAAATGCACCTGGCCAATAAGCACTGAGAAAGGTCTGGATCTGAACTGCAAGAAAGCTTGCTGAAACACAGCTACAAACAAACTTTGCAGCACAGGTACTTGAGGCCATGGAAATGACAGTCTCCAAATCAAGTGTGGGAAGTAGAATAATTCAGACTTGAGGAAAGATACCCCCACCCCTGGCCCACTTTACTGCCACCACCAAAGAAAACCAACATCTAAGAGAAGGCAAAAGAAGAGCTAAGGAGATTCCTAGAAGTGGAATTATTCAGAAAAGAAGGCAGAAAACCAAGACAGCATGATACGTAAAACCTAGAAAAGTTGGCAAGATGGCCTAAGCGTGCTGTGGGTTGAAACAGGGCAGGTATACAAAGTGAAACTCTGGGAAAAAAGCTGACTGAAAGAAAGTCAACAGTGGAAACAATGGGCTGAAGTATTGAACAAGAGAATCTAAAGTGGGTAAGAAGAAATACAGTCAGGGGCTGATGGGGAAATAGAAATAAAGACAATGGAAAGCAAAGATACTGAAGAGGAGTGGAGTAGGAGTTGTCTAACAGCTGGAACAATCCAAGGTTGGGTTTTTGTTTGTTTTGCTTTGATTGTTTGATTAATGAACCAATCAATGACAAGATCTGGGATGTAATCTTGGGACAGGTGGCTACAGTTGAGTGGAGAAAAGAGTCACAGGAGATAAGAGATCAAAGGACTAAGAAGCCAGCAAGTTGAGGCCTGAAATCTTCCAATAAGACTGAGAGCCTGGACCCAGAGAACAAACAGTGAGCCATTTGCCAAGAGGTCAGGAAGTGACCACCAGGACCAGGAGTTTAGAGGATGATAGCAATGTAAAGGAAAAGGCATTTTAGCAAATGCTTTTGACACTGAAGAAGAACATGAATAGGTTTCTAAATTTTAACTCAGTAAAGAACACAAAAGAATTAGCACCAGCTCTGCTGTTTGGAACTTAGAACTAACAGGAACCATTTGACAAGCAACAGTTCTATTCCCAGAGCAGGTAGGCAAAGCCTTTTCAGTTCTCAACAAGCATGAGGTAGAACACTTGTCTGTCCATATTTACTGTCCCTACATCTACCATGATTCCCAGCCCCAATCTTGATGATGAATCTGGGATTCTTGACGCTCCTCCTACATCATTCCTGCTTTCCCTGTTTCTGACGTCTCAGTGCCCATGTTTTGTCTACCATAGATTTATCTATTATAGAAAGTAGCTGGCCTTCTGTGATAATCAGTTTTCTGTGTCAGTTTTGCTAGACTGTAGTATCCACAGTTGTTCAAACACTAACCTAGGTATGGCTGTGAAGGCATTTTGTGTAAGTGATTAAAGTCCATAAACCATTCACTTTAAGTAAGCGAGATTATCCCAGACGATGTGGGTTGGCCTGATTGAAGACTGAAAGGTCTTGAGATCAAAGCTGAGATTTCTTTAACAGAGAAAAGTCTACCTGAGGACAGTAGTGTCAACTCCTTTAGAAAAGTTCCAGCCTGCCCTCCTAGCAGCCAACACTACAGATGTTGGATTGCTCAGCCAGCCCACTCAATCATGAAAGCTAATTACTTGCAATGAATTTCTTATATGTATCTCCTACCAGCTCTGGTAAAACACTGACTAACATACCTTCTATAGGCATCACCAGTCACATTGGGTGATCTTTGACTTCAGTAAAAAACAAACCATTCGTAAGGTCTGCCAAAATTGCTGCAAGACGATTTGTAGACCATTCTTGCTACATTCTGATTCCACCCTAAACAAAATTTTAAGGTTACTTCTGAAAAGAGATGCCTTCCTACTATAAGCCAAGAACACTATCGATATATCTCCCCAGGGGTCGTTCATGATGGGCGACTTCCTGGAACCCTTGGAAAGTTTCAGCTGTCCCATGAGAAGAGGGGCAGAGACTACAGGACAAAGAAAGCGAACACAAATTCTTCATACTCTACATACAAAGGGAAGTCATTAAAATCAGGGACAGGGTAGAAATGGATAGTAATAACAATGGGGAAAAACAAACAATTGAAGAGAGAGAGGTTTTAGGCATTACTGATACTTCAATTCTTTATAGGTTTTATCTGCTTATAATTATAAACAAACACTAAATGTTTGGGGCCTAATTTTTTTAATTGGGAAAGGAGGGGATCTATTGAGAAAAACAATACTACAACATTTGTAGTATTACTCTCATAAGAAATCCGAGGAATTTTGGTAAAATAGCTCTTGGTGCCTTGTCAGTTGCAATGCCTATAGTACTATTGCTTGCATAAGTCAAGCGCTTGAACTTGAGCTCTTAATTCGACAAGGTCTTTAAAAATATTTGATTCAGAATTGTTGTATCTTGACTAACTAGAAATACTGTCTATGTACTTCTTTTTCATTTTTTAAAAATGAGGTTGCTTTTGTTCTTGTTGCTTCATTTATTTTAGTTTAGTTAACTCAGTGACATAATGAACATGCATGGCCTTTCTGTTATGGAATAATATAAAGCAAACAGGAAAAGGAGTACGTCAAGGCTGTATATTGTCACCCTGCTTATTTAACTTATATGCAGAGTACATCAGGAGAAACGCTGCGCTGGAGGAAGCACAAGCTGGAATCAAGATTGCTGGGAGAAATATCAATAACCTCAGATATGCAGATGACACCACCCTTATGGCAGAAAGTGAAGAGGAACTAAAGAGACTCTTGATGAAAGTGAAAGTGGAGAGTGAAAACGTTGGCTTAAGGCTCAACATTCAGAAAATGAAGATCATGGTATCTGGTCCCATTACTTCATGGGAAATAGATGGGGAAACAGTAGAAACAGTGTCAGGCTTTATTTGGGGGGGCTCCAAAATTTTGGGGGCTGTAGATAGTGACTGCAGCCACGAAATTAAAAGACACTCCTTGGAAGGAAAGTTATGACCAACCTAGACAGCATATTAAAAAGCACAGACATTACTTTGTCAACAAAGGTCTGTCTAGTCAAGGCTATGGTTTCTCCAGTAGTCATATATGGGTGTGAGAGTTGGACTATAAAGAAAGCTGAGCACCGAAGAATTGATGCTTTTGAACTGTGGTGTGGGAGAAAACTCTTGAGAGTCCCTTGGACTGCAAGGAGATCCAACCAGTCCATCCTAAAGGAGATAAGTCCTGGGTGTTCACTGGAAGGACTGATGTTAAAGCTGAAACTCCAATACTTTGGCCACTTGATGCAAAGAGCTGACTCATTGAAAAAGACCCTGATGCTGGAAGGGATTGAGGGCAGGAGGGGAAGGGGAAGACAGAGGATGAGATGGCTGGATAGCATCATTAACTCAGTGGACATGGGTTTGGGTGGACTCCAGGAGTTGGTGATAGACAGGGAGGCCTGGTGTGGTGAGGTTCATGGGGTCGCAAAGAGTCGGACATGACTGAGCAACAGAACTGAACTGAAAGCACAGGATATCATTGATGAAAAAGAAAGATCTTAGTTTGACATCCTCATTTCACACATGATAAATAAAATGCCCAGGAAAGTAGGTAACTTTTCCAGTATGATGGAGATTACATGATTCCAGGTCTAGAACGAAGGCTTCCCTGGTGGATCAGATGGTAAAGAATCTGCCTACAATGTGGGATACCTGGCTTTGATCCCTGGGTTGGTAAGATCCCCTGGAGGAGGACATGGCAACCCAGTCCAGTATTCTTGCCTGGAGAATCCCATGGACACAGGAGCCTGGCAGGCTACTGTCCATGGGGTCACAAAGAATCAGACACAACTGAGCAACCAAGCACAGCACACAGCACAGGTCTAGAATGCAGGTTTTCCAATTTTCAGCCAGTGTTCTTTTCACCATGCACTGCTGGTAAGAAAATTTTAAAACATATCCATATACACACCTTCATACCCCTCACTTTCCCTAACCTAAAAAATATCCCAAGGGAAGCTTTTGGAAGGATTCAGAGATTACTTTGGCAACTCTAACCACATTCCTGGAATCCATTTGCAAATGCTGGTCAGCAGAGCATGCTTCATTCCCTTTTTGGTATTACTCACTCAGTAAAGGTTAAGTGTATGTGAATTATCATAAGTTTATTTTTATTCTACCACCCCTCCCCACTTTTTTTGGTAAGTGATCACTGACTACCAGGCACAGGAAATACATTTCACTGAATGATTTTCTAAAATCAAAACTCCATCTGGGTTGGAACTGAGACAGACTAAGAGACAATCATTTATAACATTAATACCAGTTACAAGCAACTATTCAATGATCAGAGTAAGGAAAGGGTCTCCATCTTTTCCTGAAAGTCCCTCCTGAGCTGAACCTTGAACACCCCNAAAGCTGAAACTCCAATACTTTGGCCACTTGATGCAAAGAGCTGACTCATTGAAAAAGACCCTGATGCTGGAAGGGATTGAGGGCAGGAGGGGAAGGGGAAGACAGAGGATGAGATGGCTGGATAGCATCATTAACTCAGTGGACATGGGTTTGGGTGGACTCCAGGAGTTGGTGATAGACAGGGAGGCCTGGTGTGGTGAGGTTCATGGGGTCGCAAAGAGTCGGACATGACTGAGCAACAGAACTGAACTGAAAGCACAGGATATCATTGATGAAAAAGAAAGATCTTAGTTTGACATCCTCATTTCACACATGATAAATAAAATGCCCAGGAAAGTAGGTAACTTTTCCAGTATGATGGAGATTACATGATTCCAGGTCTAGAACGAAGGCTTCCCTGGTGGATCAGATGGTAAAGAATCTGCCTACAATGTGGGATACCTGGCTTTGATCCCTGGGTTGGTAAGATCCCCTGGAGGAGGACATGGCAACCCAGTCCAGTATTCTTGCCTGGAGAATCCCATGGACACAGGAGCCTGGCAGGCTACTGTCCATGGGGTCACAAAGAATCAGACACAACTGAGCAACCAAGCACAGCACACAGCACAGGTCTAGAATGCAGGTTTTCCAATTTTCAGCCAGTGTTCTTTTCACCATGCACTGCTGGTAAGAAAATTTTAAAACATATCCATATACACACCTTCATACCCCTCACTTTCCCTAACCTAAAAAATATCCCAAGGGAAGCTTTTGGAAGGATTCAGAGATTACTTTGGCAACTCTAACCACATTCCTGGAATCCATTTGCAAATGCTGGTCAGCAGAGCATGCTTCATTCCCTTTTTGGTATTACTCACTCAGTAAAGGTTAAGTGTATGTGAATTATCATAAGTTTATTTTTATTCTACCACCCCTCCCCACTTTTTTTGGTAAGTGATCACTGACTACCAGGCACAGGAAATACATTTCACTGAATGATTTTCTAAAATCAAAACTCCATCTGGGTTGGAACTGAGACAGACTAAGAGACAATCATTTATAACATTAATACCAGTTACAAGCAACTATTCAATGATCAGAGTAAGGAAAGGGTCTCCATCTTTTCCTGAAAGTCCCTCCTGAGCTGAACCTTGAACACCCCATGGTTTAGTGTGCCATGTGCAAGGTGCACAGGCAGCTGCTAATCGCATTGTGACTCAGTGCACCTTTGGGAGAGGGGGCCACAGGAGGACTCACTCAGAATGGGAGAAGGTAAGTATCAACTAGCAAGTACTAAATGTGATCCCCTTAGCTGGACAGTTCAAATTGAAAAAAGAAAAAAGTGAGAGGATGGACTGTGAAAGCCAGTTTCCTCAAGTGAGAGATAATATTCCCCTTTAAAAAATTCAGAGACACACACAAATACTTGCTCCCTTCACTGGATTAAATTCATATCTTAATAACTAAAATGAACAGTATTACATGAATTGACAAGGGAAACACCATACAAAAAAGCATAAATAGAGCAAGGTGGTCCCATAGCAGATACCTGGAGAGGAAGGGAAAAAAAAAAAGTGTATAAGGTTCAGTTACTAGGGCCCAAACTCCTGGCTGCTACAAAAATTACCAACCAAGACCTCACAAACTTGAAAAGGAACAGAAATCATCATGGCCACTGGGAACCATAAAAGGCATTCAACTTGGGCAAGTGGTATCAGAACTACCAGACTTGTGTTTAAGTGTTCTGTTCTCTCTCATCAGGGTGGTTGGGAAAGGAAAGTCTATTCACTAAAGATTGAAATTAGTGTTAAAAATCATAGTTCTACTTCTGTTTTGAGACAGGTTCAAGTATCACAATGATATGTGGATACAAGGACAAGATATCTCCTCTCAAAAAACACATTCAATTTTTCTAACACGTTATGTTTAAGATCGAGATTATTTTCAGTTTCTATTCTAAAAAGTGCTAAAAAGGTAAAAGGTGCTGGGCAGAGATGAAAGAAAGAAGAAAGTGATGGAGGGAAGGTTACGTGATAAATTAATAGGCTGATGGGAAAAAGAGGAAGAGAAGAGGGGGAAAAGGAGGGAGGGGGAAGGAGGAAAAATTTAATAGTTTAAAAATTTACCCCCTGTACATGTTAACTGGGTTTATTGGGTTTTATTTGGGAGGGGGGTGGGCAGTTGTTTGATTGTTTGCCTTTAGATTGGCTGTTCTTTATCTTTGTGGCGGCCTGTGGGTCTTCTCTAGTTGCGGTGCTCATGAACTTAATTGCCCCTGGACAGGTAGGATCTTAGCTCTGCTACCATTGCAGGTAGATTCTTGAAATGATGCTCTTCAAGGGAAGCCCCACTGTATGTGTGTGTGTATATATATACATACGTATATTTACACAAAGTTATGAAATAAATATTTATATACATCTACCAAAACATTTATATAAATTACACTATACATGCAGAACAAAACAAAGTAGATTAATTACAAAAACTTTAAAAACATGTAGAAGTATAAGAAAGAAGTCTTTTTCCTGTGACTCCAGAAATGACTGTTAGGGTATCTATAACTTTAAATGTTGCAAAATGCACATATACTAGTGTACTTATGAAAATATATGTCACAATTCAAATAATATATAGATTCATATCTAATTAAGAGACATAATAAGACATAACAGAGGTTTCAAAGGCATTATTTCTCCTTTCACATGGAATAATTAGAGAAGAATTTGCTGTCAGAGTAATAACTCCAAGAATCAGGATTTTAAAATGAAAGTCCCTACAGTTGCACATAAGGAATATCAAAGATACTCTCCAGATTAAGTTTTAAACAATCAGACAATATTGGGGTAGAGAGGTGGATCGCTGGGTTATCACAAGAGGAACACTACTACCTTGCATGAGATTACATTTTTTGCATCTGAGAACATAATTCTTACTCATTTCTGCACAACTCAGTATACTTATCCAATATTATTAGTGTCCCATTTTTCTCACAGGGAAATGAGGACTGAAGGCATCAACCATACTAGTTGAAGTAACCAGGCCAGTAAATGGGGAAGCCAGAACTTCAGCGAATGTCTTTAATTACTGATAGGTGAAAAAGCTAACACAGACTGCAGAATGTTTTATAAAGATGCATAATTCTCGTCATCATTTTGAATTTGTGATTCTGGAGACCTGCTCACTGGTGACAGAGACAGTCATGGGAATATTCCTTCTCCAGAGTACATAGTAATAGGAAGTCCACTCTCCTCCCTGGTTACCATTCTTCTAGACAGGATATGCCCACACCCTTTTCAAGACAAAAACAGTTCTGGCATTAGAACTTTAAAAATTCAGATTCAGAGAAGATCGATCTTGATACACTATGGCATAAAGAAAACACTGGGCTGCAAGCTAGGAACTGGTGCTCAGAACTCACCATCGTAACCTCAGAACCCTACACATAAGCAGGCCATTTGTTCTAACTTTTCCTTTACCTCCTCTATAAACCAGAGCTAATGATAGACCTGATGAAACTCACCGAGGTAACAAGTGGTATGCGCCTGGTGCAGTACACGATACGTGGAAGAAAGTAACACAGCATTTTGCCAGCCTACCAGTTACCGTCTCAGGGAGCCGACAGCCCACCAGCATAAAGAGCATCATTCCCTCCAAGCTGGTGTCACTGGGCTAAGCACTGACTATACTGAACATTATTTAAATTCTATGTGCTTAAAGGAAGCTCATCAATAGAATCAGTGTCCATGAAAGCAAATTCTTGGTCCATCAAAAGTCTGTAAAGGGCCAAAGAATATCAAAGAGCTGCACATTTTTCTGAATCAAGTTTGGATATAACCAACAGGCGAAGAACCACACAAACAGATGACCATGAGCCTCAGCCATTCATATCAGAGTCCTAAATAAGCAGACTGTGGTGGGGTGGGCGTGGCTACTCAAAGGGCAGGCAGAATCTAATTAGGCTTCTTTCCATGCATTTCCATACATCTCCAACCACTGCTGAAAGCCCATGGTCAAAAAGACAATCCCAACTTCTCTCTCAAATTCAATCCATCACCCAAAGGAGGATTTTTTGTTTATTGGTTTGGTGGAGTGGAATAATGACCCCAAAGGGTCCTAAGAGGCAAGGACAACTGGTGAGAACCCACTTCTGAGCATCCTTCCATCAAGAAGTCCACGTCATCAGCAATGCTAATTTAATAAAACCGGAGCAGTGGTGCTATAATTGGATTGCCATTCTAGCTAGTGGGTTTCCAGGGTAACCGTGTTCTTGCCACAGATAAAATGCACCTAGTAACACAAAGATTAAGGGTGTGGGGATAGTCTGCATCAAACAAGAGGTCAAGAATTGAAGCTTAAGAGAGACAGCTATAGCAAAAACAAACTAGAGACAGTGGTCTGGAATCAAAATCCTGGCCTTGCCATGTCTCAGCTGCATGAATTCAGAAAAAAATAAAAATAAAAAATAACTTCTCTAGGCCTTGTTTCCTCATCTGTAAAATGAGCATAATTATGGCATCCCTCACCTGGGGATGTTATAAGGATAAAACAGAGAACTCAAACTGGTACACTTAAACTCTAATGTTTAAAAAAAAGGGTGGGGAGTATGACAGATGTCTCTAAACTAGAAATTCAGAAACCTAAAAAACCAGAACAGCATGTTTTGTTTTCTTTTCAGTTTAGTGCTTTGGAGGGAAAGTCCCTGAAAGCTTCCCAAAGGGTCCTGGAATGGCTTAAATCCACATTGTCTAATGGTTGTGCTTATGTTATTCCTGCCTCTGTAGCCCTGACTTCTGGGAATATGCTGCCATGTCAGAAGCACTCCGGCAAGACTTAAATGAAGAGGGACAACAGCTTTGCAGGCCACAAATTAAGGATCGGGAAATTGCCCTTGCTTAGTGGGTAGTAGCTAACTGGAATGGTTCGTGGTCATAAATACAGCAGCTGACTTAGCCTGTTTCCCCTCAGGGAAGAGACTCTGCTGCTGCAGAAGTAAGTTATGAAGAAAAGGGGGGAAAGGGAAATTTTCCACTTGAAAGAAAAAGTCAATTTCAGAAGGCAGGGATACCTTCCATTGTGTCTGTTTCAGTTAGAACAGGTATCTAGAATTAAGTTCAGCTACAAATCTCCTTATGTCGAGTCCCCACCCCCACTACCCTCACCACAAACACAATGGGAAGTTAAGCTGGAAAATGAGAAAGAAAACCACTAATAAACTCCTGTGTTCATGCTCACAAACTTCCAGGCAACCAACAGCAAAACGGCGAGAAAGATGAAGTTTGAGAGCAAGAACATGTACGCACAAAAAAAGTTTCTGTTGTCCTCAGCTTAAATGCTGAGGCAGGAAGAGATACTATTCTTGAATCAAGTGAGAAAAGATGGTAAAGTGTGATATTAAAATGCAGCACACTGGAATAAGTTTGCCTCTATAAAAACTGTTATGTTCTGTATGTGATTTAAATTAATGCCTATATTTGTTGGAGATAAAATTAAAATGAAGATAAATGGTGCCAACATATAACGTGTTTGCTGGAGCAATAAATAAGGCAGTGAAAGGTACTTTACATTTCAGTCACATCTATCCAAGTAGGGAGCTCACAGCATTTGAGGAACATTTGTTAATTGAATGTTATAAGAGGTTTGTAAGGCCCCCGAATGGTTAGTATGTGCGTCTTTCAAAGGGACAGGGAGGTTCAATGACCCAGGGCCCTTGGGTATCGCTGATTTGGAAGCCCAGGGTGGTCAAGCAATGTGCTTTCTAGTTCAGAGGATTCTCTGCCTGACAGTAGGGCCCAGAACACAGAGCTCCCCTGCAATGCTCCATAACAGACATCACCTGTCCACTCTCTCCATTCATTAACTATCTCAGTGGTGAATAAGACTACAGTTTTAGCTGGGGAGAAAGGCAATCATTTTGACACACTTTAACAACAAATCTCTCCTTTCCCCACTTACCTTGCAAGAACGTCTTATGAATGATTAAATACTGTCACATCATTTATCCTCAGCTTGAAAACTTGTCTAAAGTATTGACTAGTGATGCCCTCTCTTCAAATCAATCTCTTCAATCCTATCTTCCCCATGTCCTCACTAAGCCTACTCATCACAAAGCTGCCAACTGGTCACCGGCTTTCTGTTTTGGAAGTCCTGTTCTCTGAGCCCCACAAACTCAAGGAATTCAGTCTGTGTTCAAACATCTACTTGACAGATGGCCAGATTAACTTAAGAAGCTAAATCATGCAAGACTGGGTGGGCTTTGATAACTGGTATAAAATCTTCTACTTACACGTATGTTTGACATTCTCAAATAGAAAGTTCAAAAAAGTCAAAAGGGGAACATTCCCAGAAACACTGGCAGCTCATTTCCTAGGACAATGCTCCTCTCCTGAGCTAACAGAGAAGTGTGCTGGTCAGGAGAGGGCCCATGGCTTCTGAAGATGATACTGCAAAAGAAACAGGGGAGTCACCTTTCCTGCAGGTCATTGAAGGATTCAGGTGAAATTTTAGGACGCCTTAAAGAGGGATTGGGGGAAGGAGGAGAAGGGGACAACAGAGGATGAGATGGCTGGATGGCTTCACTAACTCAATGGATGTGAGTCTGAGTGAACTGGAGTTGGTGATGGACACGGAGGCCTGGCGTGCTGCGATTCATGCCGTCGCAGAGTTGGACATGACTAAGCGACTGACTGAACTGAACTGAAAGATCACTTAGTCCATTCTCTCGTTTTTCAGAAAATCTCAACTTTATCTTCCTTTTACAATTTAAAAAAATACATTCAATTTCATTATAGTTTGATATACATTTCAAGGCTACAGATCCTTTAAAAGTCCTGCTCTTCCTCTTCTGCAGAAGTTAATCTACCCCTTTTCTGCCCACTTGTACAATGGGAATCATAAGCATTCCTACTTCATGAGCACTAAAGAACACACCTGAAAAGCATTAAAAACGGTTCCTGGTATATAGGAGCCGTAATTATTATTATTATTATTACAAACTTTGTGCTAGCCATCAATGCTGCTTTCTAAGTATTTCCAGCTCTGCTTTCTGGCACCCTTATGGCTAGATGGAGCCATATGAATAGTTTTGGCTGAAATGCTGTAAGTACAAGTCTGCATGTGTTACTTACAGGCCAGAGTATGCAATTGTGAGGTCAAGACCCTCAGAAGTCTTTTACTCTGGGATGTGGCACAGCAATGTTTGATATGGTGGTAGCAATGTTTGAGATGGTGGCTATTCCATCAGTCTGCAAAGAAATTCTGATCCAGAGTGAACAAAAAACAGAAGCAAAAAAAATAGCTTTTGTTTGAAGAACTGAGATTTGGAGAATAGTTGTTAGCATAGCATTGCCTGACCTATCCTGATATTTCTTAACTTTGGTTTACAGAATGCTTTCACTTCTATTATTCAATTTAACCTTCATAATCAAGAGAAAGGAGAAGTGTGTAGGTATTTAGAAGATGTGAATTTCAACTTAAGTTAGCACAATATCCAAGTCTTACTGATGTATCTGTATAGTTGTGGCAAATGCAAAATTCTTTCAGCACACTTGACTCTGAAATTAAAGGCCTTAAGACCATTACCTTTAACAATGTCTACACATTAACCTCAACCCAAATACTAATTAGAACTGCTAATGTTTTCCGGGTGCTTACAGTGTCCCATCAAAAAAGATGTCACGGATTATAAAATGTACTGTTATTGCACCAGTAGAAACAAAAAATATTGTTACTTAAATTATGGCAGTGTTTTGTTATTAAATGTTATTATAGTTATTGAAAGAAACATACTTAAATTATTTAGACAGTCTTTTAAAAATGTCACTCCACTGCACGTATGCACGTGTGTATGTGTGTGTGTGTGTGAAAGAAACTGAAGCATTCCAGAAGCTTCTTCACACTTAGAATTCAACCTATTGAACCACCTTGCAATGGAAAATCACGAAAGTTCTATGAATTTTGCCATAATACTCTTCACTGAGTCATCAAGAGCAAAGATAAAAGAGGGTTCCACTATTACCCTCGGGATTTTCTTCCAGCCATTTGAAATCAGGAACTGATGCATGGAGAGATTACATTGCCTACTGAAGGTCACACAGCTAGTAAGTGGAGAATTCGGAGTTTTCCACCTAAGGTAGCTGCCATCTTTCGAGTAACTGCTCTTAGCCACTATATAGTACAGATTCTCATTATAGCAATCAGATCAGTACTCTCTCTTCCTTTTGAGCTCGGTGGGGTGGGGGGAGAGGGCAGTAGAAGTACAAGAATTACAAGCTCAAAGAAAGTGTTCACACTTAAGCCTCTTAAAATTTACACCTGTCTGTCTTGTTTAAAGCAAACCAACACTTATTACTGCCAACACTTTAATATACTAAATGTACAACTTAGCAGAAGTCTCAACCTCCTTTTGATTATCTGCAAAGAATTATTGAAAAAAAATCTGCATGTAGCCCTATATTTTTAAAATTTTGGGATGTAAGATCAGTGAACACAGGTATATAACATCTATACTTAGACAGACATACTCTTAAAACACATTTTAATTGCATTTAGTTCTGCTAGTGTCTATGTTTCTACATGGATATTATCTTTGGAAAGCCAAAGACATCACCACTATTACACATTTGAGGACCAAATGTGTGCTTGATCCTTGCAGAGCATGAAATTAGATTTAATCTATGCCTAGAGGGAGAAACCTTACTGAACAAGTATAACAGCTGATTTTTTTTAGCAGTTCTTTATCTCCTCTCCTTTATAAAGGACAGTTAGCACAACTGAACAATTACTTAGGAGGTATGATACAAAGCTTTGAGTCTAGCTCTTTATATACTTATCAAATGAGTATTATAATTTGCTATAATTCTCCCTCTTGATTATATACAGTAGCTATTTCATTCTCTAAATAATATCTTATAGCTTTTTTTAGAAGTTGGTTAAATTGCTTAGGAGGAGACTATTAGGCTCAGTTTCTTTGAAGGGTAATATAGTGGGAGTGACTGTATAATTATCTCTACCGGGCTCTCACCCACTATACAATGTCGTCTACTATATCTATTGCTTTCCTGTTGAGAACTCCAGTTAATCCTAACTAACTAGCACAAGAAAATGAGGCAGGAGGATTTTATTTTTAACTTGGGACTGAGAAAATAAGAAAAAAGAAATGCTAAGATTGATCAAATCTGGTGCATTTGCAATTTTTATTTTAAGCCATTTTAGATATATGTGCTACCAAATAGGTACAGTAATTCAGGGCTTACATCTTATCTAGTACTCTCTGCTTGAGACCAACTGTCCTTTAAGTCACTGCACAGCTGGGCTATTTCATGTCTGGCAATCACTACTCTATTCTGGATGGGGAGTTTTATTTTTCTTAACATCAGTGTGGATTTTATCCTCAAAATGCCAAGCAGTCCAAATGCTTCATACAATCTAGATTTTTATAAACAATTCAATGGGTTCCAGCAGAAAGAAGCTTAACACAAGTCCTTCAACAAATATGTCAAAATTTCTAGATGAAGTCCATTCTCCAATGTTGTTCAATAATGTGTCTCTTTCTGTGTCAGCATCTCCAAAAGACATATGAACTCAAGTGTGGCGCCTGGCGCAGTCTTACTCATGTGCGTATGACCAATGACTGACACAGGGTTGGCACTTTTACACTTCTCTGCCTAAATTAAGAACAGAGAACATTGTTCACATGCAGATGTTAGAAATTATAAGTTCAAACTATGTTTCCCTCCTGAGTTCCTGAGTAAGGCTATCAGATTGCTACCATTTAAAACAAACTGTCACTAAAGTGAAATTATATTCACTTAAAGACTGATGACCACTAAGCCAGATACGAGGTTATAAAGAGTTAGAGGTGAGAATAGAGAGTGACTCCAAATGGGTATGAATTTCTTTTTAAGATGGAAGAAAAGTGCTAAGATTAGATTGGGGTAATGGTTGTAAAAATCACTGAATCAATGAGTCATAAAAAACAAGCAAAAAAAAAAAACTGCACCCAAATTCCTCCTCAACATCAGTGCTGTTAGTAGTTTTGTTGTGCACTCATCTGTCAATTCTTATAATTTGGGGTAGGATCTAGACTGCTGTAGCTCAAAACACCAGCTCTGCCACTTGGAAAGTTCAGGTTTCACCTCTCTAGACCACTATCTCACCTGTAAAATGGGGGTGAAATGACAGGCTTCCTCACTGAGTTGTTGTGAGGACCAACTGAATTAATGCATGGAAGTGATATGGTATGTTTCCAATGAATGTTGGCCTTCATTCCCATATCTTTAAATTATAATTTCCTAATATTAGAAACAGTTGACCATTGCTGCAAAGGGAAATTGATAGATAGACTTTACATAAAATGTTAACTAGATAAACACTACACTAAACAATAGAGATGGCTTACTCCTACTTTCATTCACAACCCAGGGCTCCTCCGATTTGAGTACAGCCAGAGTTATCTTTCGGAAGTATACTTCTAATTTCTTTTCTCAAATCTTCAATGTTCCAGTCTTCTCTCGAACTTCGGCCCCTACTCCCCCAGCTGCCTACAGGATGAAGAGCACAATGTACAAATTCATTGCATTGCATGGAATTTATTCATAAGCTACCTTCAACCCTCACCAATGTAATATTTTGGCTCTGTTCTTTCTTTGTTTCACTTACCTCATCTTCCAAGTCCTTCAAATTCCTTACCCAGCTAAAAGCACCATTCTTTTATTTCTACAGTTGCAATTCCTTATGCCTGGACTAACTGCAGACTGCCTCAAAAGCCTCCTAGACATCCTTTGTGACTCAACTCAAATGTCACGTCCTCTCACTGACCTCATCCTCCTTTGTGACCTCAAAGGAAGACACACACATTTCTATGAAGGCACACACTAACAGACTCTCAGACCTTCAGACTCAACAGAAACTGTCCTCATACCACCCCCTCTGCTCTAACCCTACTGAACTGCTGTGAGTTACCTGTCACACCTCTTCATGTGGGCAGGTTTCTTTCCTCTTCCCAAAACATTTTCCTCTCTCTTTGATCCCCAATCATCAACCTAGAAAACTCTCAGCAGACTTCTCAGATTCTGTTTAGAGATAACAGCCTCTCAGAAACCTCCCAAGGTCTCCCCAGAGTATGTTTTCTCTATCCCTCTGTTGTGACTCCAGAGTACACTTGCGTGCCTGCCTTCTCAGTCGCTTCATTCATGTCTGACTGTCTGAAACTCTATGGACAGTAGCCCACCAGGCTCCCCTGTCTATGGATTCTCCAGACAAGAGTACTGGGGTGGGTTGCCATGCCTTTCTCTAGGGCATCTTCCTGATGCAGGGATTGAACTCAAGCCTCTTGTGTCTCCTGCACTGGCAGGCAAATTCTTTACCACTAGCGCCACCTGAGAAGCCCTGAGTACCCTCTGTTGACACCAAACGTTGGACGTCAACACTATATAAAAATCTGTTAAACAGACCCACAGATATAGAAAACAAACCTACCTATATATAAAATAGGTAGCCAATAAGGAACTACTCTATAGCACAGGGAACTATACTCAATATTCTGTAGTAAACTTTAAGGGAAAAGAACCTGAAAAAATAGATAAATATGTATGCAAAACTGAACCACTTTGCTG
The DNA here is from genome assembly GCA_006410615.1 of Neotragus moschatus. Lineage (NCBI taxonomy): Eukaryota > Metazoa > Chordata > Mammalia > Artiodactyla > Bovidae > Neotragus > Neotragus moschatus. The sequence goes on from SJYA01000115.1 coordinate 1,381,366, forward strand.
CACACCTGACACTAATAAACACTGTCAATGAACTATATTTCAATAAAAAAATAATAAAATATTTTGTTGATGGACATAGTATGAGAAGCTAGGTTTTGTAGAACTACTGTCAATCTCTCTAATCCCAACACCTAAACAGTTTTCCTCACACACAGTATGTTCATAAAATACTTGTTGAGTAAATGTAGTAGTCATCACCTTTAAAAATCATCTGAATCAGTGAATTGTATGGTAAGTGAATTATATAACAAAAAAAACTGTTATAAAAAATCTGAGTTAAAAATCTATGATTTTCACTGTAATTTAACCTCTCAGTTGCTAGGACAGAGGTCATATTTGCTTGCATCCCTATTGTGAAGCCTAGTACCTATAAGATACTCAGTTATATTTAATTAAATGATTTAATAAAAATGAAAATGTTAGCCAGATTCTAAACCACTAAGCCACTTACTATAAGCCCGCTCTATATGATATTTCTCAGCATATAGAATTAATAGTGAATTAATAGTGGTATTAAAAATCCACATTTATAAAATGTGGATATTTCAACATGCACATTTTATAAGTGAGGAATCAGGCAAAATAAAAGAAGCAAATTACCCAAGATTGTAACCGTAACTCTTTTGGGTAGTTGTAAGCAATTACCCAATAGAATATCTCTTCCCAAATCAACATTATTAACAGTGTCTGAAAGATGCATGTCACTGTTGAAATCATATCAAGAGTTATGAGCATGGGCTAAGTAAGAGCAAAATATTGTTGTTAAAGCTATGTTTGGGAATAAATATATCACCAAGTTTTTTTTTTTCTTTTATATGATCAGATTAAACAGGTGTTGGTAACCTTGAAAAGAGAAATAAACTCTTGGCTTGACATATGTCATTATTTGATGGGGTATTTCAAGACAGAATTGATATTTCTTTTTTTTTTCAAATTTAGAATTTTTATTTTTATTTTTTTGTTTTCTTAATGGGATTTGTTTATTTTTAATATAAATTTATTTATTTTAATTGGAGGCTAGTTACTTCACAATATTGTATTGGTTTTGCCATACACCAACATGAATCCACCATGAGTGTACATGTGTTCCCCATCCTGAACACCCCTCCCCCTGCCCTCCCCATACCATCCCTCTGGGTCATCCCAGTGCACCAGCCCTGAGCATCCTGTATCATGCATTGAACCTGGACTGGCAATTCATTTCGCATACGATATTATACATGTTTCAATGCCGCAGAATTGATATTTCTAAACACTTTATACCAAGGGAGGCAATACCAAAGAACAACAGGAGCTGGGGGAAAAATCATTAATGATTTCTTTCACAGAAAAATTCCATACAGTGTGAAAATCGATCCTTATGGATTTCTAGTATTGGAAACTTCCACTTGGGAGAGAGTGTAGGCTTCTAAAACCCGCAAAAAAAAAAAAAAAAAAAAAACTAAAATAAAAT
>SJYA01000115.1:1382981-1420969 GCA_006410615.1 Neotragus moschatus
AAAAAAAAAATCACTTCAAAAATTGACATCTAGGCATATGTATGTGAGGCAACTAGATATCACTTACTTTACAACTTTAGAAAACTAACTAGGGAAAATCATTTCATAGCTTGTTCTTCAGTGTACTCATCTCGAAAAGAGGATAAAGCAATCCATGTTCTCACATTCCTCTCTAGACTATAAGAACATCCCTAAAGCACTCAAAAACTGTAAGCTTATTCAGTATGGTAAAAGATGCCCAAATCCTTTGCTCCTGAGAGACAAAACTCAGCATCTATTACTGAAGCTTAAATCGCAACTACCTTAGGACTATAATCATCTACTCCCCTGGTCCACCCCAGTCCATTCTAGCTCCTCAAAAGATCCAAGTTCATTTCTGTCTCAGGTACATGCACTGTTCTGCAAGTGCAAGTTCTCAACTTGACATGGAGCTGTCACTTAAGGAGTCAACTCTTCTTAGAAACATTGCTTGACCTTCTCAGCAAACGGCCTGCCAGACACTCCTAGCTGCACCTTTTATCCTGTTTCATCATGTAGATTTGTTTACCAACTCCTTTATGTTTTACATTCCCCTCACCACTCTTCAGCATTGAAGGTCAGGGAAAAAAAAAACAAACCTCATCTTCCAAAGTTACCTCTCATCCTCAGTACCCAGAGTTCAAACAGTGTTGTTGCTGCTCAGTCACTCAGTCGTGTCTGACTCTTTGGGATTCCATGGACTGTAGCACGTGAGGCTTCCCTGTTCTTCACTATGTCCTGGAGTTTGCTCAGACTCATGTCCATTGAGTCAGTGATGCCATCCACCTATCTCATTCTTTGTTGCCTCTTGCCCTCAATCTTTCCCAGCATCAGGGTCTTTTCCAATGAGTTGGCTCTTAGCATCAGATGGCCAAAGTATTTGAACTTCAGCTTCAGCATCAAACCCTCCAATGATATTCAGGGTTGATTTCCTTTAGGATTGACTAGTTTGATCTCCTTGCTGTCCATGGTACTCTCAAGAGTCTTCTCCAGCATCACAGCTGGAAAGCATCAATTCTTTGACATTCAGCCTTTTATATGGTCCAACTCTCATATCTGTACATGATTACTGGAAAAACCATAGCTTTGTCTATATGGATCTTTGATCTTTGTCATACAATGTGGGAGGACTCAATAAAGGTGAGCCAAGTACAGCATAAATAAAAGAAACCTCAGTTCATGGCCTACGTTTTTCACTTAACAGCGGTGAGATCTCTGGCAAATATTCCAGGCTCTATTTACTTAAATAAAGATCAGGAATCATAAGTATATCTGCCTCATAATGTAGAAGTCAATGAGATGAGATACAAAAGTCTTACAAATGACAAAGACGGTCTTTAGACCATGATAACAGTATCACTCTATAAGATGTATCTGACAAAAGGTCAGTGAAAAAGTGAAACTGTTAGTTGCTCACTTGTGCCTGACTCTTTGTAACCCCATGTACTACAGCTGCAACTTCATGCACTGCAACCCACCAGGGTCTCTGTCCATGGAATTCTCCAGGCAAGAATACTAGAGAGGATAGCCATTCCCTTTTCCAAGGGATCTTCCTGATCCAGGGATTGAACCCAGGTCTCTTGTATTGCAGGCAGATTCTTCAAGGACTAAGCCACCAGGGACGCCCACTGAGGGTCAGACTCTGTTCTAAAAGCACTTTATACATACAATATGAGGCCTTTGATAGTAAAATGCATTGTTATTTCTTTACCACTAAGGAAGAAAGAACTCCTGCCTGTAAATCTGTAACACAATTAAATCTTATGAAATCAATTACAGTATATATATCAATCTCAAAGAAACTGAACCAAGAGGGAGAAAGGTGCTTCATAAAGTGGAAGAAATATAATTTTATATATTAATTCTCCTGACAATCTTATGAGGTAGGCCCTATTATCATTACATTTTCCAGATATGAACACTGAGGCACAGAAAGATTAAGTAGCTTGTTTAAGGTTACCTAATGAGTTTTAATTAAGACCAGATCAACATGGACTCTACGGCTTCAGCTAGCCATAAAATAAAAAGAATTAGGTTTGCTTTTTCTAAATGGCCCAAATGAACCTTGAAATTTTGCTCACCAAAGTATATGGTGTACAAAACTCTAACAATTCTCATGGCAAAGTATTATGAAAATAAAAGTAGAAAGATGCCAGTTTTAACAAGCTTTCTTAATTTGCATTCTCCTTGCATTTATAGAACTCAGTTCTTACCAGATCAATTTGTGCTCATTTCGACTTTGCTTTTAAGTTTTCTTAATCCTTTCATTTATCTATTTTCTGCTTTCATAAAGATACAGGCAGCTACCCTGGAGATGATAGTTTGTGTTTAGATCTACTTACTTTCTGCCTTTCGCCATTCTCCATGTTTTTTGCTCTGAGCTTAGTAAGCATTAAATAAATGTTGCTGACTAATTATTATAAAAGGAAAAAAGATCCGATTTGGCATCATATCTTACAGCATGGTATTAAAAAAAAAAAAAGCTCAAGCAAGCTTCCCAAATATGATTAGTAGCAATAAAGAGAATTAATGGTTCTTTGAACTAAACAGAAAAATCCAGGAGTATGGTATATAAGGTGAGAGGAAAGGCTTCAAAACCAATACATACAGCACTTCCAGAGATGTAACTATTACAGTTACATTACATTACCAACATTTGACCATTTTTCTTAGGCTGAACATCGTTGAGATTAAAAAAAAAAATTTCTGAGTTATTTGGTGAGGTTTTAAGAAATATCTAGTGAGGGTAACATATGAAATATGACACAGATTAAAAAGAGCATGGTCCCCAACAATGCTCATTTTCAAAACAATGTTCTTTTTATATATAAAATCCCTTAAAGTACAGAAAAATGATTTGCAAAATCCTGCTCCCACATAAGAAAGTCAAGACATGATATTCAAAGTCACCTGTGAAATTCTAGGATACATTAGGGAAAGCAACCAAGGTGTAATCCCTTTTGTATTGTCGCATAATCACGTAAAAGATGACTGAAAAGAAACACAATGATTTACTTGCTCGACTGTTATTCATCAAGGATCTCCCCTCATTGAAAAGTTCCTGAGACTATAAAACTAAACCTTACTAGCGCATTTTTCTTGGAGAAGGGATGACAACCCACTCCAGTATTCTTGCCTGGAGAGTCCCATGGACAGAGGAGCTTGGCGGGCTATAGTCCGTGGGGTCGCAAAAGTCGGACACGACTTAGAGACTAAACCACCACCACCACCACTGCAACCCATTTCTCTATAATATGAAAAGTTCTATTAACTACATTCTATTAACTACATTAAACCTCATACAAAGCTCTAAGAACTAGAGGCTGTTCCAAAATCATTTGTCTCTAAATCCTAAATGATAGTATACAAACCCCCACACACATCATTTCTTACTGGCAGATAGAGAAAATCTGTATATTCTGGTAAACAGCTCTATCCACATTTGCAACAATTTAAGAGTTTGTGAGTAAAAGGATTTTCCATACATTTTCTAATAATAGACTTCCCTGGTGGCTCAGAAGGTAAAGCGTCTGTTTACAGTGTGTGAGACCTGGGTTCGATCCCTGGACAAGGAAATGGCAACCCACTCCAGTACTCTTGCCTTGAAAATCCCATGAATACACCCTACTAAAAGTAAACTTGAGGTATACTAAAAGTATTTTGAGTCATCAAATATTGAATGCTTTCAATTTATTTTAATATCTACTATGTTTTATTATCCCTGGAATAGGATATGGCAACCCATTCCAGTGTTCTTGCCCGAAAAATCCCACACACAGAACAGCCTGGTGGGTTACAGTCCATGGGGTCACAAAGAATAACACAAAACTGAGTGGCTGAACACAACATGTTTTATTCTAATTGATTCTTTAATTTTTTCCCCCAAAATTCATAAGACACAATATGNGACACAGATTAAAAAGAGCATGGTCCCCAACAATGCTCATTTTCAAAACAATGTTCTTTTTATATATAAAATCCCTTAAAGTACAGAAAAATGATTTGCAAAATCCTGCTCCCACATAAGAAAGTCAAGACATGATATTCAAAGTCACCTGTGAAATTCTAGGATACATTAGGGAAAGCAACCAAGGTGTAATCCCTTTTGTATTGTCGCATAATCACGTAAAAGATGACTGAAAAGAAACACAATGATTTACTTGCTCGACTGTTATTCATCAAGGATCTCCCCTCATTGAAAAGTTCCTGAGACTATAAAACTAAACCTTACTAGCGCATTTTTCTTGGAGAAGGGATGACAACCCACTCCAGTATTCTTGCCTGGAGAGTCCCATGGACAGAGGAGCTTGGCGGGCTATAGTCCGTGGGGTCGCAAAAGTCGGACACGACTTAGAGACTAAACCACCACCACCACCACTGCAACCCATTTCTCTATAATATGAAAAGTTCTATTAACTACATTCTATTAACTACATTAAACCTCATACAAAGCTCTAAGAACTAGAGGCTGTTCCAAAATCATTTGTCTCTAAATCCTAAATGATAGTATACAAACCCCCACACACATCATTTCTTACTGGCAGATAGAGAAAATCTGTATATTCTGGTAAACAGCTCTATCCACATTTGCAACAATTTAAGAGTTTGTGAGTAAAAGGATTTTCCATACATTTTCTAATAATAGACTTCCCTGGTGGCTCAGAAGGTAAAGCGTCTGTTTACAGTGTGTGAGACCTGGGTTCGATCCCTGGACAAGGAAATGGCAACCCACTCCAGTACTCTTGCCTTGAAAATCCCATGAATACACCCTACTAAAAGTAAACTTGAGGTATACTAAAAGTATTTTGAGTCATCAAATATTGAATGCTTTCAATTTATTTTAATATCTACTATGTTTTATTATCCCTGGAATAGGATATGGCAACCCATTCCAGTGTTCTTGCCCGAAAAATCCCACACACAGAACAGCCTGGTGGGTTACAGTCCATGGGGTCACAAAGAATAACACAAAACTGAGTGGCTGAACACAACATGTTTTATTCTAATTGATTCTTTAATTTTTTCCCCCAAAATTCATAAGACACAATATGTGCCTGGCAACATATTTATAAAGAAATTAAAGTTCTACCCAGCATCCAAAAAAAAATTACGAGAAATTTTAGCTTTTAATGGACAGAAATAAGATGAAATATTTTGGAACTTGTGATGTGAGCTCACAGTTGTTTTTTAATGGGCTCATTGCTGTGCTAATTCTCCTTATCAGAAATCTGTAAAGTGCTTCTGTATGGATTACTAATTCATCTGTTTTAAAGCATACTGGCAGAAGAAATGTTTTGTTGGACAGGAACTTACTTGTCTGATCCTCACAGGTGTATACTCATAGGTGTGTTTGTATCTGAAGAGGCATCTGGGAGGAAATGAGTGTTCCACTTGATGGAATTAACTATCTCAAAGTGTCGAGGGAGCCAGTTTCTCCTGTAAGGATTTTACTGTTTGAGTTTGAGTCTACTGTTTGACTAGACCTCTTTGGCTCTTAGCTTTACATTCTGTACAAAAGCAAACACAAAAAAAGTTGTTCCTGAATACCTTGAAGAGTCAGTAAGGTGTGAACATTACTTGGAATACAAATCTTCAGTAACGACAGTAATTTCCTTTATTAATCATGCTCTTATGGTAAAATTTCCATTTTAGTTGCTATGTAAATTTCACTGAGACTGCACATCAGAAACCCAAGAATTCTTTTTAATGTCTGGATGAACCAGAATGATTATTTTACAAATTCACTTGAAAACCTCTGACAATAGGCACCTCTTATTACAGATGAGTGAACAAGGCTCTGATGGGATACTGCCATTGGGGGCAAGCCCACACAAGCTTTTGTATAAACTAGAACATTAGGAGAAACCATACGGTCTGCACTGCCTTTCAGCAGACATAAAACTGGTGATTGTGCCACCCAATAGTTGTGAAAACTGAGTACATGGAAGATGGACTTGGAGCCTGAGGAAGAGGCAGGAGGAAAATGAGAGAAACTGATCTCTAAGTTACAAAACCTGTTCACTTGCAAGCTCAGGGGAGAAAGCCCACTTCAGATAGTCTTATAAATCCTCCCTCTTTCTTATCTCACCAGCCACTCTCGTCCACTCAGTAGTACCCACCACCAGCGACATTCCAGACCTCACCTTCACCACTCATCACCACACTCTCTCCAGAATAGGTGGTCCTTTTCATCATCTCTGCCTGAGCCATCTCCAGTCTCATTGCCTTTATGTCAAACCACTCTGCCCTCAACCAGCTCCTGGACACCCCATTTAGAACTACCATCACTAAATGAAGGGAGGAAGTGCATTCCTACTCTTTGAGTTTTCCATGTGGAGGGACCTTCCATGGAGAAACAGTCCTATCATCTGTCCAGGCCCCACTCAACCTCCTGAGAAGGAATGGTGACTTAACCGACTGGTGACTTTGAGGAAAGAAACAGGGCAGGTATAGTTCAGCTCCTTTCCGAGTTCCACTCAGAATTGGCTGCTGGCAAGATGATGCTTTCTCTACTTTTTCAGACTCTGAATTGTTTAGGGGAAGTTTGTGTGGAAGACAGCTTCACTTCAGGAGAAGCCTGCAGGTGACCATCACTGACTACTATCAAAGGGCCATCTGTCATTTCAGTGGAAAAACAGTAGCAATTTCCTTGCATCTAAAGCTCGTGCCAGTCATCCATGGTACTTCTACCTGTCATAAGGCTAACACTTTTGTCTCTATCTGGCTGATTCCTGTTTCTTTCAATAACTTGCAGAACATGGGTAGAGATGTGATGGTGGTTTAGTCGCTAAGTCGTGTCTGACTCTTGCCACCCCATGCACCGTAGACTACCTCGCTCCTCCGTCCATGGGCTCTTCCAGGCAAGAATATGGAGTAGGTTGTCATATCCTTCTCCAGGGGATCTTCCAGACCCAGGAATCGAACCCAGGTCTCCTGCATCACAAGCAGATTTCTGCATCGCAGATGGATTCTTTACCGACTGAGCTGTGTGGCTCTCCGGGTAGAGAGGAGGGTACTATTTATTGTGCTCCCTGAAGTCACAACAATTAATACTCAATTAGCCATGTTTCTTTCTTTTCACCCAAAGTCTCTGCTAACCTTAAGTCATGGTAACTGGCCAGTGTCTCCCCTCTTCCTTCTTTTCACTTCATTTCATTTTGGTAGTTCTGGGATTGCATAAATTCTTGAGAAAGGCAAGAAATAGCACAGACCTATTCATTAATTTCAAATGACCTTCAGTGCTACACCATGACCTTCTCATGATTCATTAAATCTCCCAAAGGGTCCACACACTTCCATGCCCTCTTTCCACACTTAACTTCCCTCTTTATTTAGAAAAGAGTGAGGCTATGGAGCATAAATGTTCACCCCTAGTCACTCACTTCTTATCAACCTATCTTTGTTTCTATAGACACAGTTATCTCTCTATATAGGAACACAGGAAAAAACACCCAATCTCTGTGCTAAGCTGATCTTTCCAGTCATGCTCTTGATCCCAGCCACTGCGGCCAGTTCCCTCATTCCCTCTCTTCTCCACACCTGTCAGTATCCTCCATGGCTCCCACTCCATAGGTGCATTTCCAAGGGAAAACAGGTCTCACTTTCACTTGAAAGCAGAGGATGGTGGGCACTTAGATTTAGTCCTATTCTTCTCTTAAGGTAGATTTCTTTTTCTTTTTTGTATAGTCAAACTGCTTGAAAAGATGGATAAACTGAAGTTTACCAATGAGAGCTAAATTCCAAGAAGTTCCACTTCTGAGTAGAATAATGCAAGAAGCAGAATCTAAGTCTTCCAAATGTTTCTGGAGCATGTGGACTTGAATGTTGCATCATCAAAACCTTCCATGTGGCTGAGTTAAAATCCTTCTCTGACAGAAGAGGGAATAAAATGTTGAGTCTCTACCATATCCACAACTCTGTGTAAGGTGAGAGCCTCAACAAGTGGTTTATTTTTAATAAATCTACCACCGCAGCTTTGCAAACAGGTAATTCTGAATTTAGTCCACGACAAATTGGATCAGATGTTGAACCAAAACCAGCTCCAGGAGATGTGTCCTTCCCAATTTGTACTGGATGGGAACCAAGTAAAATAATGGGTCCTATTGCTCTGAGTGCAAGGCATATGGAGAAAGAATGGTTGGTAGCAGAAAGAGAATGGGGCAAAAGCAAGGGATAAATAGAGTGCATGGAGAAGTGCTAAGTTAGGAGAGGGCACTATAGAGTGAGCATCATGGGGTTCAGAAGACTAAACAGAGTCATCAAGAGCAGCAACAGGGAATGGAAAGAAAGAAGTGAGGCACAGGGATGGAGACCCACTGGATAAGGAAGCACCGGGTGTTTACTTGGAAGGGATGACAAAATCAGCTACTGTTGTGCCCTTAGTGATCTTCCAAGTTTCCATGAGGCTTGGTTGTCTGGCTGTTGACACGATTTTAGGACTTCTTTCCTTCTCTTTGTATCCTTACCACAAATTCCTACCACCTAATGTCATCAGAGGTGGCTTTAAGCACATCTTGGTTTCCTGCAACTGAAAAGGACCTAAGGACAACCAACTTGAGAAACAATTTCTTTATTTTAAAAGAACTTAGGTAAACAGGATTCTGACTTATACTGGTATATTTATGGTTTTAAAAATAACTAGTGCCTTTTAACAATGGAAAAGAAAATAGAAGGATGGAGGGAAAGGGAGTTATTTTTTGTCTCTTCTTGTAACACATTATATGTGATTTGGGAAACATCTGTGAGAAGGCTAATCTGCAATCTATAATATCGTACAAGAGCTTTCTTCTTTTCCCATACCCTCATTTTCAGAATTCAGTCCCTATTAATTACCTCTAGAAATAAGAAGTGAGAACGGTGGAAAGAGACAGGATGGCTTGGGACGTAGAATTGATTCTCTGGACCTTATATCATATAATTGGTGCAGAAAGTTGAATTGCATTTGTTTTCAAGTCTGATTATGTGAAAGATTTGCTTCTTAATAAAGAACAAACTCACGGTAGTTTTAAGCACATGGCACCACTTGCATTTTTAATTCTAGTAGATATTTTTATTGCATTAAGTACCTTCTTCTAGCTGAAAGAAGAATGTGGCTGTTTAAAGTAAACAAAATCATCACAAGAATACCCCACTCTTCTTCCATGGTGAGTACTCCCGGTATCCAAACCACAGAGCCATGGAAAATAACCTCCCCAACACTCACTCTCCTGGCCACAAGCATCTGTTTAGAGAAGTGTCTAGTTGGTCTGAAAAACACATGCTTGACCAACTAAGTGGAAGCTCAAGTCTATAACATGGAAAAATATAAGGATTCTACCATCTGAAATGTTGGTTGAAACTGACTTTTGACAAACCTCGAAAAACCAAGCAATTACACTTCTGGACATTTGATTATAGATTTACACAAGAGCAAAGATATGAGGCAAGGAAGCTCATCTTAGTATGACTTCGACTAAAGAAGAGCTAAAGCCCGTNTAAGGATTCTACCATCTGAAATGTTGGTTGAAACTGACTTTTGACAAACCTCGAAAAACCAAGCAATTACACTTCTGGACATTTGATTATAGATTTACACAAGAGCAAAGATATGAGGCAAGGAAGCTCATCTTAGTATGACTTCGACTAAAGAAGAGCTAAAGCCCGTTCTGAAGGCCTACCAGCCCAGATGAGGTACATGACAGTACATTTCAAAATATGGAGCACTGAATGCAAATCCCATTTACCGAAAAGAACAGATCTAGAGGAAAGAATGAATTAGAGACAAGAGGTAACGTCATTTGTATGACCTTTATGTATGATGAGCATGTGTGCGTGCATGCTTAGTCCCTCAGCCGTGTCCAACTCTTTGCAACCCCATGGACTGTAGCCTGCCAGGCTCCTTCATCCAGGAGATTCTCCAGGAAAGAATACTGGAGTGGGTTGCCATGCCCTCCTCCAGGGACCTTCCCAACTCAGGGATCGAACCTGCGTCTCCTACACTAGAGTCAGATTCCTTATTGCTAAGCCACCAGGGAAACCCATTCATGTATGATAATACATTTTAAATAAATGTTACTTGCAAAGCTACTGCTATATATATATATATATATATTGGTAAAGCACTGGGAAGATATACAAACAGACCATAGTGATTACTTTATGAAGAAAGTATAGAGTTGGTGTGGGCAGAGAAGAAATAAATAAAGTGGCTAGTGAGGGATGACTCTGAAGGTCTGTTCTACATACTTCCGATAGTTAGGATATTGTGATGAGAGTTTGTCCATATACTCCATCATACGTGTGTTTCAGTAAAGCTAAGGAACAGAATGTCTTCCATGTACTGCACTCATACTTGATTCGTGGGTCAGCATAGAAAACTGGAGGAGTCACTGGATTCAAAATTAAAACCAACAGGATCACTTTATTAGTAGGGGTTTGTATTCAACCTTGTGTAATAAGAGGACAATAGTCTCTGGCCAGGTAAACTCACAGACTCGACGTCAGGACAGGATGAGATGTGAACACAAAGTCACACTACAAGTGCTCCATAAATCACAACTGCTGCTTGTAGTGTTTGTATCATGTGACCTCTCAAATTTCCCTGGAGAGAAGTTGACAAGATTGTGATCATAGGTAATTTATTTTAAACTCGTTTGCTTGAACCACATTATTTTATCTCCCCTGTCTCCTTTCACTAAGGTCTGAAATGAAAACAAACATCAAATGAGGCTGTAGGATTTTATTTTATCTGTCACATACGGCTGTCATTAAACACACTTGAGATGAGTGGGCTTAGTTCACATAAAACTGCTTCTTTCCCAAGCTCAACAAACACAAAGTGGGGAGAAAAGGAAGCTCGCACTTGAATTGTGCTCAGAAGCGCCACACGCTACACTTCAAGGAGATCCAGCTGGCAGGCTGACACAGTAATAAGTTCTTTTAATTGTCAGGTCAGGCAGATTACAGATCCAGGCTGTCAATTCTTTCACTGCAGTTTTATTTTGTTATTGGTAGCTCATTAAATTTATTTTCCCTCCTAGTGATTCAATATAAGAAAAACCACCTACCTTCTTTCCTTCCCTCCTAGGAATTTAGGCAGCAGCAATCCAGTACAAGCATATACTACTGAGTACCAACTATGGTTGAACCATGCTTGGTGCTGGAAATGCAAGAAAGAATATATACAAAATTTTGTCCCACAGGATATTGCCATTAATAGGGAAGATAAACTCTTAGAATCCCTAATGACAATGTGACTCAGAGATGCTGGTAAACCCGAGTTTCTCCATCATTTTAAAGGAGTTACTTCTCTAGTGTACACATCTACTTAATGTTGGCAGTTTATCTGTTTCCTGAAGTAAAAAGAGCAACAGTTAGGAGACACTGAAAAGAGTTGTGTGTGTGTGTGTGTGTTTGAGAGAGAGGGGCACAGGGGGAGAGAGCATGCCTGCAGTACACTCTGTGGAGATCCCCCAAACTCACGCCAAACCGCCGTTCCTTACAACCTTATACTTAACTGCTCACCTCCACGTATAATAGATCCTCAGTGATGCCCCATTCTCAGTAGGGCCTGCACTTTCAAACTGTCTCATTATTACTCAAAATTTCCTCTTCTGCATGTCTCCCTCCTCCAAACTTCTATTACACTTTAATTATATTTCACATAGTCTGTACTCAATAAAGAGCCATACAGAGTCTTAATTTTACATGCAGCAAGCATTTCCTTGGAAAATGTGAACAATGAAGGGTAGTATTCCAATAAATTAGGAAGGAGAAAACTGGCTGAATTTACCAATCCTTAGAGTTGAAAAGAACCTTAGAAAAAATCTAGTTCAACACCTTATAAAAAATAAACAAGATGTTCAGATAAGTGAAGTGATTTTTCAAAGTCAAATAACTTATGGAAGAGGAGGGTTTAGAATCTGCCTTTCTGACCTTTAACACAGTGCTCTTTCCACAGCATACTGTTTCTTTACATTTTTGAGTAATGACAGGGATGTGTACTGACAAGCCCAGTGGGTTATTAAGTATGAGATGGCATTTCATTAAAGAGATGGGGGGAAAATCAAGAGTACTTATTAAAACAAGTGTGCTTTCTTTTACAGTACTGCCTCTCAAATCACTACCCAAGGCAAGGTACATTCAGCTACCAGGAGCAGCCCCCTTGCCCATCACAATGAAGAAATAATGCTTTACTAAGAATTCTGCAGAAGACAATGGCAAGAGTGAATTTCTACACTGAGTAAAATGTCCCTGGAGCTTAACAAGAAATTTAGAATTAGGAATCTATTGGAAAAGGAGGAATATGTAGATCCTATAAGCTTCCAGAAAATAAAAGCTTCAGTTTATACTCATATAAGAGAAAACATTTTTGCTCAGAGACTAATAAGCACCCAGGCTAAGCCCCTGGTAGCTCAGCTGGTAAAGAATCCACCTGCAAGGCAAGAGACCCAGGTTCGATTCCTGCTTCGGGAAGATAAGCTGGAGAAAGGATAGGCTACCCATTCCAGTATTCTTGGGCTTCCCTGGTGGCTCAGATAGTAAAGAATCCACCTGCAGGGCAGGAGACCTGGGTTCAATCCCTGGTTTTGGAAGATCCCATGGAGGAGGGCATGGCAACCCACTCCACTATTCTTGCCTGGAGAATTCCATGAACAGAGGAGCCTGGCGGGGTACAGTCCATAGGGTCACAAAGAGTCAGACACGACTAAGCGGCAAGTACAACACACAGCATAATAAGCATAAAGACATCTTAACCAGGTTGGCAGTTACATTTACATTCAGAATAAAGGGCAGGACATCGGTCTTGGAGAAGAAGGGTGCTGCCTGAAATTTAGGCTATGCAACACTTCTATAGGACTCTTGAGTAAACCATTTTGTCTGTTTCCTCATATCTAAAATATGGATGAGGATTACCATTTTCAAGAGTTACTGTGAGACTTCAAAAACAAAAATTACTTTGTAAACTCTAAGATATCAGAGGAAAGCACCGAATTTATCAGTATCAGAAAGGAAGACTAGCACTTGAGGGCCCATAGACCAGCCAGACTGAGAAGTGCTATGGAGTGACTATTCCAGGCCTAACAGAGGGTACATATAAACTTTGAATCCTAGGAAAGAAAGAGAACACAGGAGAGGATGGCCCTTAGTACTTCAATAGAGAATAAACACAGGCATAAAGGATCTATGCAGTTCTGGAAGACCTTAAGGGATAGCTTGTGGTTGTTTAGTCGCTCAGTTGTGTCCGAAACTTTTGTGACCCCATGGACGGTAGTCTGCCAGGCTCCTCTGTCCATGGGGTTTCCCAGGCAAGGATACTGGAGTGGGTTGCCATTTCCTACTCCAGGGATCCTTCCGACCGAGGGATCAAACCTGTGTCTACTTCACTGGCAGGCAGGTTCTTTACCACCGGCTCACCAGGGAAGTCCAAGGGGATAGGAGTTATCTAAATAAATAGAAAGAAATGAGTTGGCAGAAGTCAAAGAGTTGGTGAATCTGAGAGTGAGGATGAGTCCAGGTTTGGTAGATCCCACATTACATTATGGAGACTCTGAAATAACAGAAGCATACGAAACACACAGAAATTCACAAGTCAGTGCTGCAGAGACTGCTGGGTAGTAATCTGTGCTGTGCTGAGCTTAATTGCTCAGAAGTGTCTGACTCTGGTGGTCCCATGGACTGTAGACCATCTAGTTCCTCTATGCATGGGATTCTCCAGACAGTAACACTGGAACAAGTTGCCATTTCCTACTCCAGGGGATCTTCCCAACCCAGGGATCAAAACCATGTCTCTTGCATCCCCTGCATTAGCAGGCAGATACTTCACCACCAGCACCACCTCTGAGGCTTCACTAAATTGGATGGAGTCCTGAGTGGTGGTTGCACGCCATATTTCCTATCCTACCAGAGCAGTGGAAGACCCCTTGCAAATGGCATAGCAGAGAGGGAAATCAGGTGACGCTACAAAGACCACTGGTCACATGGAGGAGGGGTGACAAACCTGCACATACTATGGGTTATGGGATGGATGCTTTGCACATGGTCTTTCTCATAATTCTAACCACGTCAAAAAGTAAATGTAATCATTCCTCTCTTATTGATGAACACGTTCAGACCTAAAGAAGTTAAATACTCTACTAGCACCCACAGAGTTGCTGAGTGGCAGAACAAGAGTCCAGGTTCCAGATACCAGAGTGAGATCAGGATATGCTTTGCTAGATGGACGACCCCAGCCCCACCCCAGGCCAGCAGGCAAAAGATTCTGAGATGCTGGAAGGAGGAGGCAGGAGGGCTGCTGTGTTGACAACCAGCATTCAAAGGAGAAAGTGGTTTGGGGAACAGTGTTACATTCATATTTTCTGAAGTGAGTTTATGCGAGGTAAGTGTTTTTATTTTCTCTGATGAGAAACTGGGTGATTCTGGGTACCTTTTTCACAGGGAAAATATTTCTCTTTGTGGCATGGCTGCAATAGAAGATTAATAAAATATGCAAAACTATAAATATAACTAGCATGAGTCAGGAGCCAGCATGACTTGGACAGAGGGGCTGGCAAGAAGCTTTGTTTTCCAGATTTGAGTGAAATAGTTGATCTGAACATGGACATTCAGGAATGAAAACAACACATCCTAATTGGTCTTCCTTACTAGAGACAGTACTATATGTGTCAACTTCAGGCTTCCTATAACTGAAGCTCTTAATATACTATCATCCTTAACTCATAAAAATCAAATTGTATTACTTCCTTGTAATGTTCTAAGCCTTTTTCACTTTGTGCATATTTCATTTATCATTTTACACTCGACTGAGATCCTGAACAGATTACACTACACATACATCTGATAGAATATTTAGGGCTCAATTTTCACCATCATTGAACAGCTCTATGCAATTCATATTTTTTTAAAATGTATGAATAATCAAGTACTTGTGATCATGACAGTGGGCCAATTAAGAGCTGAAGGTTGGGCCATATGTCATCAGAAGGAATTGTTCTTCAATCCCAATCCTAGAATTCCAGGCTGGAGGAAGCACTGGAAATTAACTACTTCATCTCCCTTATGTGACATCTGGGGAGACTAAGGCCCAAAAGGAGCAGAGACAAGTGAAGATCTCAGAACCAGACAAGGGAACAGCAGACTATGTGCTGGAAATCAGATAGTTTGTTTCCTAGTCTCTATGGAGATTTGTGTTTCCCGTTCTAGACAAACGTCAAGCTCTTTGTTGAAACAAAAACTCTTCTTTTTCCCCATGAATTCAGAGTAGAACAAAGGCATTGCTATACTGAAAAAAGCAGAGTCTTATGCCCATTCCTAGACAGAAAGTTAATCAGACTCCATCAGTGTGATCCATTGTCCTTTAAATTCATCACATTCATTTCTGACCTTTGGGGAATCTGTGGTTTCACTTTGCTTGTATTTAGAATGGCACGGGGGAGGTAAAAATGGCAAAAATAACTATGGCCTGGCAGCTCTAGAAACTCTCTTTGCTGAGTTGTTTTAAAATGTGTTGAAGGTTTGCGACTTCCCTGGTGGCCCAGCAGTTAAGAATGCACCTTTCAATGCTAGCGGTGCGGGACAAATCCCTGGTCNGGGGAGGTAAAAATGGCAAAAATAACTATGGCCTGGCAGCTCTAGAAACTCTCTTTGCTGAGTTGTTTTAAAATGTGTTGAAGGTTTGCGACTTCCCTGGTGGCCCAGCAGTTAAGAATGCACCTTTCAATGCTAGCGGTGCGGGACAAATCCCTGGTCGGGAAGCTAAAAATCTAAAACATAAAACAGAAGCACTGTAACAGATTAAGTGAAGGCTTTAAAAATGATTCACATCAAAAAATCTTTTAAAAAAACATATTAAAAAGAAAGTGTTGAAGGTTTCACTCCACCCCCTTCCCACCCTTTGTCTTCATTGGTTCAGCAAACATCCACTGACAGCCTAACTCATACCAAGAATTTTCATTAAATTTACTCTTAATCTTACTTTTGTTTCATTTCATTCCTGGGTTAGTTATTGTGTGATGCATACTATGCCAAGTGTTTATCTCTTAATACTCCCAATAACCCTATGGGGTGGATAATATCACTTCCTCCCTTTAAAAAAAGGCATAGAGGAAGATCAAATAAGTTTTCCACCCTCAAACAACTAGTAAATATGGAATGAGGATTGGACTCCAAGCAGTATAATTCCAGAGTCCAGTATAATTCCAGAGTCCTCGTATTTAACAATTATTTAGTGTGGGTTACACTTGGACAAAGAAAAAGTATAATATGTGTGAACCAATGACTCAGAAGAATGGGGAAAATTGTTTGTCTTAAGGTAACATCCATCAAAGATTTAAATTCAGTTGTCCATGTTTTAATTCTCATGGCATTTAACCTAACAGTGCAGATAAATTGCTCACTCACTCACTCCTGAAGCACTTTTAGATGGTTGCATTTTTAGATGGTTCTGTCTCTAGATTCTCTTCCAGCCTCAACATCCTTGTTCATGACATCTCTAATGGTTCCTCTATGTCTCCAAGAAACATCAAAATCTTTGCCCCAGAGCTTAATCTATCATTTTAGATAATGTCACTCAGGACCATGATTTTAAATTTATATCTGCTGCCACCGCTAAGTCACTTCAGTCGTGTCCAACTCTGTGTGACCCCATAGATGGCAGCCCACCAGGCTCCCATGCCCCTGGGATTCTCCAGGCAAGAACACTGGAGTGGGTTGCCATTTCCTTCTCCAATGCAGGAAAGTGAAAAGTGAAAGTGAAGTCGCTCAGTTGTGTCCAACTCTTCGCGACCCCATGGACCGCACAGCCTACTAGGCTCCTCCATCCATGGGATTTTCCAGGCAAGAGTACTGGAGTGGGGTGCCATTGCCTTCTCTGAAATTTATATCTACTGATTCCTAAATCTATATGAAGTCAGCACTTTGCCCTTGAACCCCAGGTTCAAATATATAACTGTCTACTCAACCATTACTTCTAAGGCTATCAGTTGGCTCAAATTTAGCATACTGAAAATCAAATTCCTAAACACCTTTTCTTCTCAAATAAGCAAAAATCAAAATACAATACTAATTATCTTGCTGTCCTCCTGACATCTCACTAAATTGAATATTCATCCTTCTCACTGCCCAGGCTAAAACCTAGCAGTCATTCTTGACTCTTCTTTTGCTCTCATACTCTAGACCTCATCTGTGCACTAAACTTGTGGATGATACCATCAAAATATATCCAGAACCTCACTATTTGTTAGCATTTGCCCCTTATCTACCAACCAAGTATCATTTCTAGCCCACATTCTCCTCTCCACAAAGGGGCCAGAGTGATGCTTAATGTAAGTCTAATCACATGACTCCAAGTGTTCCCCATCTCACTCAGAGTAAGTCATCAGAGCAGCCTACAAGACCCTGTGCAGCAGTCCCTGTGTCCTCCCTGCCTTTATCCCTTCTCACTCCCCTTAGGATCACTCAACTCCAGCTTCTTTTGGCTCCTCTACACTTTCTCAGACCAGACATCTGGCAGCTAGGCTCCTTCCCCAGTGTTTTTCTCTCTGGAACATGCTACCTTCTGTCCAGATACTTGCCTGCCTCACTCCCTCACCTACCGCTCTTCTCTAAGCTTCTTCAATTGCCTTATATAAAACAACCAAGGCAGGAGACATGNACTTTCTCAGACCAGACATCTGGCAGCTAGGCTCCTTCCCCAGTGTTTTTCTCTCTGGAACATGCTACCTTCTGTCCAGATACTTGCCTGCCTCACTCCCTCACCTACCGCTCTTCTCTAAGCTTCTTCAATTGCCTTATATAAAACAACCAAGGCAGGAGACATGAGTTTGATTCCTGGGTCGAGAAGATGCCCTGGAGAAGAATATGGCAATCCACTCCAGTATTCTTGCCTGGGAAATCCCATGGACGGAGGAGCCTGGCGGGCTACAGTCCCTGGGCTCACAAAAGAGCTGGACACGACTAAGCGACTAAACAACAGCAAACCAAGGCACATTCTCTCCCCTTTTAGTCTTGCTTTATTTTTCTCTATGTAGCACTTAACTCCATTAGACTTAAATGTTTACTTGCTTATATACTTATGGTACCACTGCCCAGAGGAAAATGCACTGTTTGAGGAAATACACTTTGTTTTATTCACAGCTGTGCCTTCACCCTCTCCAAGAGACTTGCCACTCAACAAGTGTTCAATACATCCTTCAAACGATCATGAATAAATGGCTCCTCTTGCTACTCTTATAGGAGTTCTAGAAATAAGACTCAATGTGAAGAATCCAATAGCGTAAAAAGGAAGGCAGCAGTGTAAGCACTTCTAAAAGTAGCTTGTTGATTTAGAATCAAAGTAACATATTATATGTCACCATAGATTTGGACTGTGAGTCACAGACTGTTAAACTTGGGAGGCAGCTGTGCTGGACTAGAAAGAAAGTTAACTGGGAGTCAGGTGATGATGGCCCCAGTGCTGGCAGTGCCACTGACCTACTGCATGACCTCAGACAAACAGGGTTAGCCCCATGGGCTCTCCTCGTTCATCCAAATAAAGAACAATTCACCTCAAATCTCTATGGTTTTGTAGTTTGATATGAAATTCAACTAGTACTTGTTCTTTCAGAATTCATGTACAGAATATTGTCCACTGTTGTCAACTCCACTTGCAAGTTAGGAACGAAGTCACATTTGAAACTGCATTCCTTTTCTGAAAAAACAAAGTGTGACATAATTAACATCTAGAGTGGGAGATAGAGGCTTCTTCCTCTCCACGCACCACTGTGGAAGCGGGATACCATCACCTACAGCATAGCGGGAACAAGTGTTCAGGATGCTACGTTCTTCCAGAAACACACACACACACATACATATATGCACCATGTGAAATTCACACATGGAAAATAGCTTTTAATTTTCCTTCAAATACGCTCATCTCCCATTCCTGATATGAAGTCTCATGTAAGCATAAAACACATTTCCCATAAATAATAGAGATGACCTTTAAAAATACAACCCTCTATTCCCCAGCCTGCAATTACACAGAGATCAAAGCCAGTTTACTCCTCTGCATTAACATTTCTGTGATCAGATATAATGTGGGCACCCTGAGTCTCTGTGTCAAGGGTCTCTGTGTCTCACAAGTGACTTGCATGGTGGAAGCTCAGGCATTGAACCCGGCTCTGACACTGTCTCCTTTGAGGCTGACTCCACCTTGGTGGTGTCACAAGCCAATGTACTCTTTAGCTGCTTTCCTCCGCAACACAACAGGGTAATTGCACCTGACGGGACAATAAATCTCAATTTCCCTGTTCCATCAGTTGAATCTTTCAATTTCCTAGGATCCTTCTATTCACTAACTCCCCTTGGCATTACACATCATTCCTGAATAAGTACACAAGTTAAATGCCCACTTCTACATTACAGTCACAGGGAAGCCGTGGCAGTTCTTTAATTTGACTTCCTAGATCTGTTCCCTGGGGACACAAGAGAAAGCTGGGTGTTGTTGCTGGACTGAATATATGAAGAGGTCATCCTTCCCCTCACTCAGGCTCTGGCAGCTCCAGGAAGCACGACTTCAGTGTACCAAGGAACAGGCATCTCTTTGTTCTCCCAAGCACCCTTGCTGCTACCACCTTCCACTTTCCAAAATCTGAGACATCTTTGCCCAATGAAAGGCATCATGAACTTTTCACCCAAAAAAGTCACAGACCGTGAATGGCATTCTTTTGTGCTCCAGAAAAACTAAGTAGAGGAAGAGGGCAGAAAAGAATATGGTAAAAAAGAAATGGGACGCAGTACTATGCAAAAGACATGAAGTATGTCCCAGGACATTAAGTCAAAAACTAGACTTAATTTCCCATAGAAATAAAAGCAAAGGATTGTTGGGTAGCATCAAGCTACTCACTGCAATAGTTTAACTTCATTATAAATCAAGTGCCTTCATGCTAAAAAGCATTGTCTAGCTCCTTGTTGCCAACAGGATGCTTTGGAGCTCTACATAAAGCACAGAACACACCTCATGATC
This sequence comes from Neotragus moschatus, assembly GCA_006410615.1. NCBI lineage: Eukaryota > Metazoa > Chordata > Mammalia > Artiodactyla > Bovidae > Neotragus > Neotragus moschatus. The sequence continues at coordinate 1,402,981 of SJYA01000115.1, forward strand.
TGTCTACTTCAGCTCTTCTCAGTTACATCCTCCCTGTCTACATATTATTAACAATCTAAAACAATTTACATCTCCATAAAAAGACTGAGGCTTATAGAACCATCTTCACGGTTCCCCTGAAGATGTCCACATTCTGATTCCTGGCACCTCTCAAAGCATGATTTAGGCCAAAGAGACTTTGCTCGTGTGATTAAGATTAAAGATTAAAGATCTTGAAATGGAGAGGTTGTCCTGGATTATCTAGGTGGCCCTAATCTAATCACAGGACTTCTTAACAGCAGAGAATCCTTCTGAGCTGTAGTCAGAGGGAGACGCGACTAGAGAACAATGGTCAAAGTGGAGCAATGTTGCTGGCATTGAAAGGAACCGGAAATTCCTTTTGAGATAAGTAGCCTAGGTTTATTTGCCTTATTTTCCAAAAAGTATTGCAATGCTAGATTTGCTTTATTTGATTTCTTATTATGCTCTATCTTGAATTATGATGTTATTTTCAGTCTCCAAGTCATGTCTGACTCTTTGCAAACGACCCTATGGACTATAGCGCATAACCAGTTGTAACACAGGGGGTTTCTTTCGTTTAAAAGCTGTGGAGAGTGTCAAATGGAGGAGAGGGAGTTCTGTTAAGATTCTGATAAAGTGAGCCTGCCTTTGAAGTGCCTTGGTCACATTAACACCAAAATAACATCCCTTTTCTTTCACCATAGAAATACCCTGTCAGTATAACTACATCATCAGATATCTACATCCAGTTCAGGAAAGCCTCATGATCAAAGTGATGTAAATACAGCAAAAAAAGTCACAAATATTATGTTCTGCACAAGAAGCAATGAAACTTTAGCACTGATGCTTTAATGTACACCACCCTTGAGCCCCCATGTGTTTCATCAACTTCCAAGGTAGGAATGATAAGCTAGTGAAAAGACAACTTGACTGGTAATTATAAGTCTTAGTTTCTAAATTCTTGATCTTCTAAATATTAACGCTGGCACCTGAAGTCAGTCATATGACAGTGTTCTTAGTAATAGTAAGTGCAACATACATGAGGCAGTGCTTTGGAAAAGAATGCCCAACAAGCCTGTGATACTGGGTCCTTGCAGGGAGCAGAACTGTTCACATTAGCTAAGAGCTGTGTCTTGGCTCGAGTATCCTTGCACTGAGATAAGCGTGAAGCCAATCCAAGTGTTTGCTAGAACAAATGCGACCACTGACGAGATGTAGCCCGGCTTCCCCTCTAGAGGCAAACAACTAGATGACAAGGTCAACAGAGGATGATATGAGGGGAAAGGGACTGGACTGGCCACACCTCAAATGCAGAGAATTTTTGCATGTTTTCCAACAGAACTCTTTTGGCACCATCTCAGCAGAGTTTAATTATATCTCTATGAGGATATAATAAATTGAATTATTTTCCCATTAATGTATCTGCCCAAAATTACCAGAAAGAGACAGAGAAAATGATAAGGACCTCAGTGTTCTGATTTTTAGTCCAGATCTCTTCCTATCATAAAAGGTCAGCTCCCTGTCTGGAAAAGTTATTTGATCTAAATCTCAATGTGCAAATAATTCTGATTTATTTTTAAAGTCTTTCTCATAAGAGGTCAAATCTTTTCTCAGTACTGTCTCAGAGTTCTATTGTGCTGGAGATAAGAGTAAGGGCTTTGGAACCATGCAGCCTATCTGTAATTCCCACTTACACAGTCATGGACTGTGTGAATTTGGGAAACTTATTTAACCACCCTCAGGCCTCAGGATTCTCCTCTGTTCAACTGAGATACTACAAGTTCCACCTCTTAAGTATAAACATGAAACAAGATAACACATACAAAATATTTAGCAAATATTTTGTGATCTTGGCAAATAATAGGAACTTAGGCAACACCAACTATGACCATTATGTCTTTAGATAGTAAAGATCACAACTCCACAAACTGCTCAATGCATGGGTGTTTGGTGTACATATCTGTCATATGTATAACGTGTGTGCGTGTGTATAAAACTATAGGGATGTGTGTTGCACATGTGTATGTCTTGTTTATGTAATTATATATGTGCATGTATGTTGCATAAGTGTAGGTGTGTATATGATGCATTTGTATAAATGTGTGTGAGTGTGGGGGTATAAGAGGTATAAGTGAATGTGTGTAAGCTTCTGTGCATGAGAGGTTGGGAAAGTTATGAAAGTGATGAAGGAAAATCTAGAGATGGGAAGAACCTAGTTCACAAATAAAAATACAAAGGCCATGATAGATAACAGCTTTAGAAACATATATCCTGTGTTTGTTTAAAAAAAAAAAAGCAGACGAGAACTTAGATGTCTTCTAGCATAATAGTGATACATCTTTAGATTAAGTTTACAAATCTATCCTCTCATTCTAAGGTCTTACCTTCTCAGAAGTTGCTGAACAGGGAACGAGCATAGCTGTGTAAGCCTGTACCCATATTTCCTTCCCACGTCAGGAAAGGCTGTGAAGTGGTCATAATTTTTAATGAAGAAGCTCATTCCCACATAGAGAAAAGGAAATGTGTGGTGGTGGAGGCTTTTGTGCTCCTCAGTCTCAAGTAAACTAACTTTATATGTATTGGGCTTATCAGTCTTTTCTGCATCTCAGATGCTATACTTGGAGATGATGAGATAAAGCACAATGCTACAGCCTTCAGCATTAAGCCAGGCCACTGCAATTAAGCAGAATTGTCTGGTAATCAGGCTCTGACTACCAAAGATACGTAAACTACATAAAATTACTTTTAAAAACCACTGTTTGCAGGTCTCTGAGCTATCAGTCAAGTCAATATCCTCTAATCTCTTCTGGTGGTGTTTATGGCATTCAGAAAAAAAAAAAAAAAAAAAAATTTGGAAAGGTAGAAACACCACAGTGAGGTCCCATCAATTTCTTTCTTTCTTGGATTTTCAAAAAATAATATGGAGCTTTAATATGCGAGGGGAGACAGTGTATTTTAGTACTGCTGTATCACATGTTCCAAGTTTAAAAAAAAATGGAATCAATAATGAATAAAACAAAACAAAGACTTCACTTCTTCACTTAAACTATGTACCAACATCCGGCTTACATGGGACACTGTATTGGAACACCTCATAACTATTTGCATAGATTTAAAGCCTCTAAATGCATTAAGTATATCCCAGGAATGATGGTGGTGCCTGTTTTTATCAGAATGTTAAGTTTATGGTTTTCTTTTCCTGCCATTCCTGTGGAAGTCTTCGTTTCTTCTCAGCTAGGTCTCACCCCTAGCACCAAGCACCTGTTAGTGACTGTTCAGATGGACCCACAGCACTGCGGCATCTTAGGGCCACCTGGCCCCTGCGTGCACCACTTCCTGGTGGAGGCCATTCTCTACAAACTAACCTGTGCGAGGACTGTGCAGCAGCGCTGCGGACGTGCACAATCGTCCCCAGCCGGAGACTTGCTGTCCTCTTTAGGACCAAAAGACTGTCCAGAAGACTTCCGAGAATCTACCCAACACTGCAGTGCTGGAGAGTGCAAAGGTGAAATGCACAGCCCTTCACAACGGGTTCCGCCGCCAACACCACCTGTGCCCCTCCTGGGGTCTACCTTCACCTTCTTCCTACTCTTTAGATACAAATCAAACCTGTCTTGATAGTCTTAGGACAAGAGACACAGTGACTGGCAGTTTCTATATTCACAACCCTTCTCTTTTCTGCCTTTGCCCTCCCTCGTCTTCAACCCCAAGAATTTCCTCCTGATTATCCCCTCATTTGAGGCAGTAATATAAGGCAGGAGTCTAATGAAATGTTTGAACCCAATTTACCACCACATGGACAAAAAGTACACGCATGTGTACTAAGTTGTTTCAGTCGTGTCTGACTCTTTGTGACGCTATGGACTGTAGCCCATCAGGCTGCCCTGTCCATGGGATTCGCCTGGCAAGAATACTGGAGTGGGTTGCCATGCCTTCCTCCAGGAGGGGATCTTCCTGACCGAGGGATTGAACCTGTGTCTCTCAGGTCTCCTGCACTGGCAGGCAGGTTCTTTACCACTCTAGCCACCTGGGAAGCCTGGACAAAAGTGAGTAAACACTTAATTCCTATATGGTGATAACTTCCAGTTCACTAGGTCAAGCTCCCTGTACCCATAAAACATGACACTTCAAAACATCTACCAAAGGAAGTCATGAACGAGAGGAGAGAACGTTAGAATTCATCCTTTTGTGATCTGAGGTAGGATAGGTTATGAGTCTTCCTCAAGGAATGAAGAACCCATGGAATAATTTCTAATAGAACCTGAGGGGACCTAGAGTTCAAATCTTTTGTAAACTGAAGTGCTAGCATAAGAGAATGGAAGTAGCTNGTAATTATATATGTGCATGTATGTTGCATAAGTGTAGGTGTGTATATGATGCATTTGTATAAATGTGTGTGAGTGTGGGGGTATAAGAGGTATAAGTGAATGTGTGTAAGCTTCTGTGCATGAGAGGTTGGGAAAGTTATGAAAGTGATGAAGGAAAATCTAGAGATGGGAAGAACCTAGTTCACAAATAAAAATACAAAGGCCATGATAGATAACAGCTTTAGAAACATATATCCTGTGTTTGTTTAAAAAAAAAAAAGCAGACGAGAACTTAGATGTCTTCTAGCATAATAGTGATACATCTTTAGATTAAGTTTACAAATCTATCCTCTCATTCTAAGGTCTTACCTTCTCAGAAGTTGCTGAACAGGGAACGAGCATAGCTGTGTAAGCCTGTACCCATATTTCCTTCCCACGTCAGGAAAGGCTGTGAAGTGGTCATAATTTTTAATGAAGAAGCTCATTCCCACATAGAGAAAAGGAAATGTGTGGTGGTGGAGGCTTTTGTGCTCCTCAGTCTCAAGTAAACTAACTTTATATGTATTGGGCTTATCAGTCTTTTCTGCATCTCAGATGCTATACTTGGAGATGATGAGATAAAGCACAATGCTACAGCCTTCAGCATTAAGCCAGGCCACTGCAATTAAGCAGAATTGTCTGGTAATCAGGCTCTGACTACCAAAGATACGTAAACTACATAAAATTACTTTTAAAAACCACTGTTTGCAGGTCTCTGAGCTATCAGTCAAGTCAATATCCTCTAATCTCTTCTGGTGGTGTTTATGGCATTCAGAAAAAAAAAAAAAAAAAAAAATTTGGAAAGGTAGAAACACCACAGTGAGGTCCCATCAATTTCTTTCTTTCTTGGATTTTCAAAAAATAATATGGAGCTTTAATATGCGAGGGGAGACAGTGTATTTTAGTACTGCTGTATCACATGTTCCAAGTTTAAAAAAAAATGGAATCAATAATGAATAAAACAAAACAAAGACTTCACTTCTTCACTTAAACTATGTACCAACATCCGGCTTACATGGGACACTGTATTGGAACACCTCATAACTATTTGCATAGATTTAAAGCCTCTAAATGCATTAAGTATATCCCAGGAATGATGGTGGTGCCTGTTTTTATCAGAATGTTAAGTTTATGGTTTTCTTTTCCTGCCATTCCTGTGGAAGTCTTCGTTTCTTCTCAGCTAGGTCTCACCCCTAGCACCAAGCACCTGTTAGTGACTGTTCAGATGGACCCACAGCACTGCGGCATCTTAGGGCCACCTGGCCCCTGCGTGCACCACTTCCTGGTGGAGGCCATTCTCTACAAACTAACCTGTGCGAGGACTGTGCAGCAGCGCTGCGGACGTGCACAATCGTCCCCAGCCGGAGACTTGCTGTCCTCTTTAGGACCAAAAGACTGTCCAGAAGACTTCCGAGAATCTACCCAACACTGCAGTGCTGGAGAGTGCAAAGGTGAAATACACAGCCCTTCACAACGGGTTCCGCCGCCAACACCACCTGTGCCCCTCCTGGGGTCTACCTTCACCTTCTTCCTACTCTTTAGATACAAATCAAACCTGTCTTGATAGTCTTAGGACAAGAGACACAGTGACTGGCAGTTTCTATATTCACAACCCTTCTCTTTTCTGCCTTTGCCCTCCCTCGTCTTCAACCCCAAGAATTTCCTCCTGATTATCCCCTCATTTGAGGCAGTAATATAAGGCAGGAGTCTAATGAAATGTTTGAACCCAATTTACCACCACATGGACAAAAAGTACACGCATGTGTACTAAGTTGTTTCAGTCGTGTCTGACTCTTTGTGACGCTATGGACTGTAGCCCACCAGGCTGCCCTGTCCATGGGATTCGCCTGGCAAGAATACTGGAGTGGGTTGCCATGCCTTCCTCCAGGAGGGGATCTTCCTGACCGAGGGATTGAACCTGTGTCTCTCAGGTCTCCTGCACTGGCAGGCAGGTTCTTTACCACTCTAGCCACCTGGGAAGCCTGGACAAAAGTGAGTAAACACTTAATTCCTATATGGTGATAACTTCCAGTTCACTAGGTCAAGCTCCCTGTACCCATAAAACATGACACTTCAAAACATCTACCAAAGGAAGTCATGAACGAGAGGAGAGAACGTTAGAATTCATCCTTTTGTGATCTGAGGTAGGATAGGTTATGAGTCTTCCTCAAGGAATGAAGAACCCATGGAATAATTTCTAATAGAACCTGAGGGGACCTAGAGTTCAAATCTTTTGTAAACTGAAGTGCTAGCATAAGAGAATGGAAGTAGCTTGTCTGCAAAAAAAAAAAAAAATCTTACAGCAAGTCAGGGCCAAAATTAAGATGAGAATCTGCACACACTACCCACAGCACCACACTGCCTTCATCATCTGGTTTCTGTATTCTTTCATGGGCTTGGCTTTGAGCCACATAAACTTACAATGGGATCAGTGGGAGAATGATGAGACTGACCCCAAATGGGCAGTGGATTAGTTCCCTCATTAATCCCACCCTGGGAAGCAAAATGATCAAGGTCTTTCCTGAGGGTTCCAAGGACATGAAGAATAGCCCAGTGCAATGGGACTAGTTTTCATATTAGATATGAAGATGCCTCAGGGCAGCATCTGGAGAAAGAGGATGGTGCTCAGAAAAGATCCAAGTCCCAACTTTGTTGCTTTAACCAGATGTGTTTTACTTTAGCCATTTTATATAGCAAGTTCAAACTTCAGAGTTCATTTGAACAGAGATCACACTATGGAGGACCACTGACTGACCATGGATTGAAGCAAAGAGTTTAGTTTCCTTTTCATGAGAATTAAGGCAAGGCATTTCACATTTTTGGACCTCAATTTCATCTTTTATTAGATGGATTAACAACCCACATGTGGTAAGTTGTCAAAAAGACACTGTATGGTAAGTGTGATTTTTGTGCAATGAAGCACTTCCAAATCATGAATGTTACCATGTGATGCTGCTACAGAGAGGCCCAGCAGTTTTATAAAGAAGGGATATGAGAAAAAAGGCAGACCCTAGTGGTTTGAGTGACTTACGACTGGTGTAATTTTACCCCCATGTGACATGGAACTTTCTAGGCCCCATCCTGACAGTTTTTAGATGAGTCACTGGCAATGAGGTATCTGCACCGAGGACAGACAGACAGAGGGATCACAGAGAATGTGTCTGTCTGCTGTGGCCTGAGATTCCTGGTCTGAGTCAACACTATAAGACAGACGGGAAGACAGAAGGAAAGAATGCATTTGCAGAAACATTTACCTGCCTTTCTTTCCAAGTTTATGTCATGACATTTGCCCTACACACCCTCAGTTCCAACCGAGCTAAACTGTTTCCACTTCCTTAGTAAATCTGCATAAGGCATCTCTGGAAAGCCTCCTCTGATTTCTCAAGGAGGGAACTAGAGCACCTTCCTCTATGAATCCACAAAGCATTGCTCCTTGCATTTGCCATCTATCCCTGCCATCTGTTTACAAATCTGTTTCCTATGTTGGAAGTCCTTTGTGGGCTGGGGAGCACTAGGAACTGTGGTCCCTCTGATTTTTAAACTGCAGCATCTTGTATTCAGTAAGGACTTAATATATGTTGGTTGAAAAAAGAGATGAGAATGATTTGATAAATGAACAAGTTTTTTAAATGGATACAAACTAATACATAATTAGCTATAGTTTTCTCAATTTTGGGGGTTAGACTTTGGTAAAAATTCCAAGGTAGGAACCAATTCCAATATAGGATTTTGTTCACTGGATAGGTCACCAGGCAGAATACCAAGTAGCTGAACTTCTGTGGGACAAGAATAGATGTCCCTCAGTTTCTTTAGTTTTCAACTAATATCACGTATTTTCCATTTTCTATTCTGATCTGTCTCTTCTTACTCAGCTATTCTTCCCAGCCTACCCCAGACTCTCATATGTCTCATTAAATTAAATTTAAAATCATCATGACCACTACACACTCTGGATGGAACCAGTGGAATGTTATTTCTTTTTAGGCAGGGGGGAAGGGGGGCGCGGGCAGTTTCCTAACATTGGCAACTGGAGCACCTAGGGACAGGCTCAGACCTATTACTTTCAAAGGCAATACTTGCCTGCTTGTGATTCCTCTGTATTAATATTGCTTCTTCATTCTTTTTAAGGTAGACAGACGGTGATGGGGATGGAAAGGGTGTGAGTAAGAGGATGGTGTGGGCAAGGTTTGGAGATATAGATAAAACATGGACACAATCACGTTAGAGAAGTTAAAGTATGGGTCCCAAAACTAGATGACCTTGATTTCAATATGAATTCTGCCATTTATGAACTGGTTTGACCTTGGGAAACTTACTTAACATCTCTGTGCCTTGGTTTTCTGATTTGTCAGAATGAAAATAATGACTACATCATGAAGTTATAGTATAAATTAAATGAACTTTAAGAGAACTACAGAACTTACAACATGTCTGGCACTTAGTAAGTACTCAACAACAGAACTCAATGAAATATAACATAGGCCATTATAATATGGTAGGACAAAGTATGACATGATACAATACAGAAGATACAATACAGTGCTATACTGTGTAGACTATCATTGCACAGTACAGTGATAGATTCTATTTTCCAAAGATGGCCACAACAATATCTCTTGCACATATATTATTGTCGAACCTTCCATAACCCCATTAAAAGGTGGAGTCTACGTCCCTTGCCCTTGAACAGGGTGAGTCTTTGTGACCATCTCAGCCAACAGTGTACAATGGAAGTAACATTATATGTAATTTCTTAAACTAAGTCTTAAAAATGCATGCATTTCCACCTTGTTCTCTTGGGCTATTCACTCTTGCAACTCAACCACCATGTTATAAAGAAGCCCAAGTAATATGTGGAGGTATGAACACTGGGAGAGGCCATGATCACCAAGGCATAGCACTAGCCAAGCTCTCAGCACCAACTTACTGACCAACAATCATGTGTCTTGAAAATGGGTGCTCCACATTCAAGTCAAGCCACTGGGCATGTTTCACAGAATAGAGAGCCATTCTCATGAAACAGTACCCAAAGTGTAGATTCATGAGCAAAATAAGCAATAGTGTGTTTGGGAGTAGTTTAGTATGTACCAATAGATGTCTGACACAAATCTAGAAATAGATAAAATTATTTGTATTTGTATGAACTGATAGTCATCTTTTTTGACAAAAAGGAATGCTTGTTTTGCTTCAAACCACACATCATTAGTTTCAATAAAAACAATTTTTTTTAATAAAATGCTGTTCTAAGTTGTAAAAATTTCCACAAACAAGTGTCAATGTGTTTATCGTGTGCACTAAGTCACTTCAGTCATGTCTGACTCTCTGTAACTCTACGGACTATGGCCTGCCAGTCTCACCTGTCCATGAGGATTCTCCAGGGAAGAATACTGAATGGGTTGCCATGTCCTCCTCCAGGGGACCTTCCTGACCCAGGGATCAAACCCATATCTCTTATGTCTCCTGCATTGGCAGGTGGGTTCTCTGCCATTAGTGCCACCTAGGAAGCCCCAATGTGTTTATCAGACATAAATAAACATACAAGATAAACAAAAGCTCCATGTTACCAACTGAATAACCATCTTAAGGAAGAAAATCAATCAAGGTAACACAGCTACTCAGAGGCAAATTGGAAGTCACGAAGTCAAATCTTTTTATGCCAAATCCAGATCTGTGTCAAAGGGGTTTGAGGACTTTGATCCAACTGATTCGGCTACAATCTCTGTGGCCTGAGCAAGGCCCTCTGTGAACCATGAAGTCCTTGAGAAAATGAGGTGTTTAGATAAAAAGACCTCTAAAACCCCACCCAGCTTTAACTTCTCAGACAGAAGAATTCCTCCTCCACCTGTTAGAGCCTTTCATTATTGCATATTCCTTCCAGACTGGATTCTTCTCTTGGTATCCCACTTGCCTCCTTGTCCTTGACTCACACATCCACCAGATTCCACAAGAAAATTCATGTTTGTATTAAATTCCTTATTTAGGTGTAAGATGTCTTATTTCATCCCCTTCTATGGTAGGTAGGTTTCTTAGATGGCTCTCTGTGATCGCTGCCTCCTGTATTCACAGCCTTGTGTAAACTCCTCACCCTGAGTGTGATCTGATCCTAGTCACCTAATTCTAACCAACAGAATGTGGTATACATGATGGGATATCACCTCCACCATTAGGTTTCACACGATCAAGACTGACATCTGGTGAGCACATATCTCTTGGCTTCTCAGCTTCCATGGTTTGATATACTGAGTTACCAGGCTAGAGAGCTGCGCAAGAGCTGAAGCCAGTCCCCTGCTAACAGTCACCTAGAAACTAAGACCCTCCGTTCAACAAGCCAGGTGACACGGAACTGTTGACAACAGCCACACAGGCTTGGAAGCCAATCATTCCCCAGTTGAGCCTTCAGATGAGACTGTAGACTCAGCTGGTATCCTGATTGCAGATTTGTGAGACACTGTGAACAGACAATCCAACTAAGCTGTGGCCAGATTCTTGACTCACAAAGAAATGTAAGAAGGTGTGTTAGTTTTTAATTAATTGCCTCGTTTTATTTTTATTTTTTTGCTGCAGTAGATCCTCACTGCAGCAAGCAGGCTTCTCTTGTTGCAGACATGGGCTCTAGAGTGCACAGCCTCTCTAGTTTGGGAGCACAGGTTTTAGTTGCCCCTCAGCATGTGGGATCTTAGTTCCCTGAACAGGGATCAAACTCAAGCCCCCTTCACTGGAAGGTATATTCTTAACCACTGGACCACCAGGAAAGTCCCATGTGTGGTGTTTCCAAGCTGCTAGGTTTTTAAGTGATTGATTGCACAGCAATACAGAACTAATAATTTTTTTTACTATGCAATAATAATACGGAAGATCCTCCAAATATCGCTGAAGGGAAAAACTCACTAAAAACATGACAGCCTTGTCTCCATCCCCATCACCCAACATCTCTATCTCAGGGGATCCAAAACAGGACACAGTCTCATTACATTTTCAACCATAGCAACAGAATAACAGCCCCAAGAAACCCAGTCATATCCTGAAGGAAAGGTATGGAGGAGTTATACTGCACTGGATACAAACAGCACTTGGGCCTGAGATAAGAAAAGGAAAATATCTTATTAGAATAGATCCAGGTCAGTGTGGATACTCTGTTCAGAGTTTCTCAAGGAGGTGAAGAACATGATTTAAAAGATGCCTTATAATTTTAATACCATAGATACTGTGAGTGGAAGGAATGAGTAAGATCTGGCCTCATTTACAAATGGGGACCTGAAGCTCAGAAACAGAAACAGACTTACACAACTTGTAAATTGCAGAACTGGGAGAAAAATCCATTTCTGCTTGTTCAATTCAGTTCTGTCTCCAATGCAAATACAAAAAAAAAAAAAAAATCATTTCAAGCAAAATAGTAACTCACTTATTTCATAATTAACATTTCATTCTTAATAAATGTGACTTGCAGCATATGTTAAATGAAAGGATACTAGGGGGAAAATTATTAGGTCGTGCATACGAGTGTGACCACATCTCATATATGTGTAAGTATTCAGATGTATAAGCAGCTAAATGGCAATTCTAATTGCATATTCTTTAGAAGCATATTAGCAGAGAAATCAACGTAGGAAGCAAATGAAAAAAATTCTATGCAAAAGGCGACAGGTTTATAATGAACTACTTCCTCCCCAAATAAGTTAGAAAAGTCAATATTTGCCCTAGATGAGCAGGAGAATGAGGTTCCTATCATAAAATATATTATGTTCAACATGATGTTGCATCTGATAACCGGGATGAGTGAAAAATATTTGTGTAGCACTTCATAATTTACACAGCACTTTAATGCACAGTATGTCATTTACTTCTCACGAAACCATATACGTTAGGCAGAGAGGGTATTCATATCAAGGATGAAGCAAATGAGGTTCAGAGAGATAAAGCAACTAAAATTCATACTTCCTAATATGGAACAGCCGGAATTGTATGCTCATTTCCTAAATCTACATGCTTAGTCTAAGAATTAGAGATGCAAATCATTCTCAATTAAAAACAAAAATCTTCCAGAGTCTGTCAATTTGCCGTGTAACCAGGGGAAAATACTTCTCTGACTTTGGGTTTCCTCCCCTAGAAAATAACATTAGACTGGTGCCCACTGTTGACATCAGAGCAAGTCTTCAGAGAATATGAGTGTAGAGGTAAGACAAAGGAGGGAAAGGATCCTGCTCATAAAATATTTGATTGACAAGCAGCTGTAAAGAGTTCTCAAAGTGGGGTCCCACCATCAGTAACATCTGGGAACTTTTTAGAAATACAAATTCTTGAGCCTGACTGCAGACATCCTGCAACAGAAATTCAGAGAGAAGAGACCAGCATTCTTCCCAACAAATCTGCCAGGACAGCCTGAAGAAAAGTAACTTGACTATAGTTGTTTCTGCTTTAGTGAGAACAAATTATACCAATAGTTCAATACGAGGCTTATTAAATTGTGACAAGCTCATAATCTATGAGTCATGACTTTTTTTTTTAGAGCGAACTTTATTCAGTTATCAGAGGAATTACCCTGTGATCCACAGAAATAGATGTCAATGATTCATGCATATGTCAGACGAAAGGTTATTGCTCTAGTTTTGGCCTTAGAATCCACGCATTAGAAGACGCCAAAATAACCAAAGGAACTGGACAAAGGCACAGGAACAGCTAGACCCACACTGTGGCATATTATAAGAATGAAGACCAATTTATGTGAGACAGATGATCTTCAGACAGTTGCATGGTGGTCACAGACAAGATTTATGAATCAATCTCTTTTTTTTTTTAACATAAAAGCAACAACTTGGACAGTTTTAAAATAAGGATTACCATTTAATTCCCAATAATAAGACCTGCTACTGCAAATGGTGCTGCGCTGTGTGCTGTGTGTTGTGCTTCGTTGCTCACTCATGTCAGCCTCTTGAACCCAATGGATCATAGCCTGTCAGGCTCCTCTGTCCATGGGGATTTTCCAGGCAAGAATATTGATGTTAGAATGCCATGCTCTCCTCCAGGGATCTTCCCAACCCAGGAATCGAACTCAGGTCTCCCACAATGCAGACGGATTCTTTACCGTCTGAGCAAATGGTGTTAACTATATACTGAACACTGTTTTCTGTGCTTACACATGGCGATTCATTTATTTCTCATTATAATCCTAAGAGGTAGATACTCTAATTATCTCCATTACAGAGATGAAAAGCTGTGGCACAAAAAGCTTAAGTGATCTATCCCATGTCACAACAAAAGTGGTAGAATTAGGATTTGAACTCAAGGCAGTCTAGTCCCAGAATCTACTGTTTTAATCATCGCCAATAGAGTGCATTCTAAATAATCTTAAATGCTACCAGGTTGTTTTCAAAACGTCCTGGACACCATGAACCTAAGTTCACATTATCCTGAAAAATGTGAACTTGGCCCTTCAGTTTGCAGACACTTCCCTCTGGTTGCACATAATGACTCCTAGCAACTCCAAATGAGTAGTACAGAAAAACTTCTACAATGAAATAATTAAAGGACAGAAAGAAAAATAAATATATACATATTTTCTTCTTTTACACAGGTCAAAAGCCATACCAATTCAAGCTAACACCACCATAAGAGATTATCTTATTTCTCCAGTCCAGTTTATAAATATTGAAACAGACTCAGCGGTAGCATACCCACTGGACACCTTGGCTGATCATGGAAATTATGGATCTCTTGCTGTTGTCGTTCGGTTGTTAAGTCGTGTATGACTCTATGAGAACCCATGCAGTGCAGCACGCCAGGCTCCTCCATTCTCCATTATTTCCTGGAGTTTGCACAAACTCATGTCCTTTGAGTCGATGATGCTATCCAGCCATCCCATCCTCTACTGCTCCCTTCTCCTCCTGCCCTCAATCCTTCCCAGTATCAGAGATCTCTCAAGACATCTTAAATAATTATTTTTAAATGTCCAACTGAGTTGTTCCACTTGCTTGTTTTCACGAGATGGCAGATTTTTGCAAGGTTAAGGGAGGAGTTTCTTTCTATCCCGACTCGGTTCACCTATAGCTCTTATCAGTGTTCACCAGAGTTCTGTTGATATTTATAAACACAATCCCCCAAGGTCATTCAGGTTTTTTTTAAAATCTGTTTTATCTTAATTAATTTTTATTTTAAGCTATGGGCTTTCACGTATGCAATGGCTTCTCTCCAGTCGTGATGCACAGGCTTAGTTGCCCTGAGGCATGTGAAATTTTAGCTTCTTGACCAGGGATCAAACTTGTGTCCCCTGCTTTGGAAGGCAGATCCTTAATGACTGGACCATCCAGGAAGTCCCCATCAAAAATTCTTCTCAGTAACAGTTCTAAAAAATCACATATCTCTACCAGTTGTTACAGCAAGCAGCACAAAACCTTTACTGAGGCTGAGTAGTTTGCCTTAGGCACAGAAATAGTCAATATGGGGGCCTGGGGTAGGACCACAGTCTGTCTTTACTTCTAAGTTTTACATCAAGAAACAGAAAACTCCAAGCCCTGTGACCAAGAATGAGAAAACCACAAGATCTTAGTATCTTTCACATTGATTCTCCCATCTGTTGCTTGAGTTACTTTCCCAGAGTTATTGCCAAAACTCATTTACGATGATGGTGGTGGTGGTGACAGCGACGGCAATAACAGTGTTATTATGTGCAAGCTAGTGTATTCACACATTGCACACACACCCAGCACTTCATGTGGCCCTCATGTAAACACTGAGATGTATTATTAACTCAGGTTAATAACTGAGGTTTTAGAGCATTGAAAAATTCACTCAGTAAATGCCAGAGAATCATTTCAACTGCCTCCAATGAAGGCAAATAAGCAATCTTCCAAAGAAGCCTACATTGAACCTCAACTGTCCTTACTGTTAGAAAGGTACTGACTCCAAAATATTAGTTTTTGTTATGATCCCTGGATCTACATGGAAGTCTGGTCCTACCTGCAGTGACTCCTATTCAAGTAAGGATAGGAGTTCCAGGCAGCTTCCACGACATCCATGCTGAGTTATATCTCTTCCGGCAGCATCCCATATATGCTTCTTTCTTAGGATGTATACTCTGTGCCTTAATTGTCAGTTTGCATTCTCCCAATAGACTATGAGCTTCTTTACAGTGCAGACTATGTGTAATTTTATCTCCGTATTAAAGGCACATTGCTCAATATAGAGCTCTGTTTTTATTAAGTGAGATATAATTCACATACCACTAAGTCTACTGTTCAAAAATGTACAGTGATCACTGGTATATTCAAGAAACTGTGAAATGCTGTTGTTCATTTGCTCAGTCATGTCCTATTCTTTGCGACCTCATGGACTATAGCATGCCCACCAGGCTTCCCTGTCCTTCACCATCTACCAGAGCTTGCTCAAATTCATGTCCAGTGAGTCAGTGATGCCATCAAACCATCTCATCCTCTGTCGTCCCGTTCTTCTCCTGCCCTCAATCTTTCCCTATATCAGGTTCTTTTCTAATGAGTTAGCTCTTTGCATCAGGTGGCCAAACTATTGGAGCTTCAGCTTCAGCATCGTCCTTCTAATGAATATTCAGGACTGACTTCCCTTAGGATGGACTGGTTGGATCTCCTTGCAGTCCAAGGGACTCTCAAGAGTCTTCTCCAACACCACAATTCAAAAGCATCAATTCTTTGGCACTCAACTTTCTTTATAGCCCAACTCTCACATCCATATATGACTACCGGAAAACCCATAGCTTTGATGAGAAGGACCTCTGTCGGGAAAGTAACGTCTCTGCTTTTGAATATGCTATCTAGGTTGGTCATAGCTTTCTTCCAAGGAGCAAACATCTTTTAATTTCATGGCTACAATGACCATCTACAGTAATTTTGGAGCCCAAGGAAACAAAGCCTGTCATTGCTTCCAGTTTTTCCCCATCTATTTACCACGAAGTGATGGAACCGGATGCCATGATCTTCGTTTTTGGAATGTTGAGCTTTAAGTCAGCGTTTTCTCTCTCCTCTTTCACGTTCATCAAGAGGCTCTTTACTTCCTCTTTGTTTTCTCCCATAAGGGTGGTGCCATCTGCATATATGAGGCTATTGATATTTCTCCCAGCAATCTTGATTCCAGCTTGGGCTTCATCCAGCCAGGCCTTTCTCATGATGCATTTAAGTTAAATAGGTAGGGTGACAAAACACAGCCTTGACGTACTCCCTTCCCAAGTCTGTTGGGCATTAGTATATTTAAAGAATTGTGACCTGAATATCACTAACTGCTGACTATTTGATCATTCCCAAAGTAATTAGACTGTCCCCACAGGAGGTGGTGATTTAGTCTCAAAGTCATTTCTGACTCTTGCAACCCCGTGGACTGTAGCCCACCAGGCTCCACTGTCCATTGGATTTCCCAATCTGGAAAGCAGAGTGGGCTGAAGTTGGCCCCAGCCCAGCGTGCCTGTAATGTGGGAGCCAGGTGTGAAGCGCTTTTGTTCCATCCTGTTCCCCGGCATCTACAGAAGCCTCACGCACCTCACTTGAAGCAGCAGCACTCTGTAGGCAGCAGATGTGCAGGTCGAGGTGGAAGGAAGTGTCACAGCTGGGTTACGGATTCCACAGAACAGAAAAGCACACCTCCTCCACACACAAGTGAGAGCTGGCCTTGGGAGACAGGGGAAAGAGTACTTCACAGCCTCAGGGTAAGGTGTGACTCCCAAGTATACTCATTACTCCAATACTCATTTCTGGTTTTTAAACATGTGTCTTATTACTTTAAGGGAATGGCGCCTCACTCCAGAATTCTTGCCTGGAGAATCCCACGGACAGAGGAGCTTGGGGGCCTCAGTCCATGGGGTCACAAAGAGTCCTTTGTGTGATTTCCTTCTCCAGGGTATCTTCCTTACCCAGGGATTGAACCCATGGCTCCTGTACTGCAGGAGGCCTCCTGCAAATTGTAAAATGAATATTGCTTTCTAGTTGCAGATTTTGATCATTCCCCAAAGACCTACTGTTGCCATTGTTCCCCCTTTTCAGTCACTGGAGACCACCAATCTTTCTAAATCTATAGATCAGCCTAGTCATATAAATGGAATCATGTCACATGAAATCTTTTGTGACTGGTTTCTTCATATAGCATAGTTTTCAAATTTTATATGTGTTTTGGCAGGATTCCAGTCTAATTTGTGATTAAATAATATTTCCAGAAAAACATCTATTGCTACTTTATTGACTATGCCAAAGCCTTTGATTGTGTGGATCACAATAAACTGTGGAAAATTCTGAGAGAGATGGGAATACCAGACCACCTGACCTGCCTCTTGAGCAATCTGTATGCAGGTCAAGAAGCAACAGTTAGAAGTGGACATGGAACAACAGACTGGTTCCAAATAGGAAAAGGAGTATGTCAAGGCTGTATATTGTCACCCTGCTTGCTTAACTTATATGCAGAATGCATCATGAGAAATGCTGGACTGGAAGAAACATAAGCTGGAATCAAGATTGCTGGGAGAAATATCAATAACCTCAGATACACAGGTGACACCACCCTTATGGCAGAAAGTGAAGAGGAACTAAAGAGCCTCTTGATAAAAGTGAAAGAAGAGAGTGAAAAAGTTGGCTTAAAGCTCAACATTCAGAAAATGAAGATCATGGCATCTGGTCCCATCACTTCATGGCAAA